>JANHGN010019907.1:0-82866 GCA_024605025.1 Megaceryle maxima
ATTTTATCCTTGCAAGCCCAAGAACTATTCTGTGGCTTGGCATATGAGAAGAGCTAATGTAACTTTGAAGGATGGGAGTTTGTCTAAGGAGTTACAAAACACATGGATAAGGAAGGTGGGGAACTGTTTGATTCCCAGAGAGCTTTTGACAAAACTGCACTGAATGTTTGAAATAAATTAATGTCTTTTCAGAGATCCTGTCAGGGACCAGGAACTGACTGAAAGACAAAGAACAAAAGGGTAGAAGCAGGTGCTTAACTTTCAGAAAGTATTTGTGTAGTACTGTGAAGCTCTGTGCTAGCACCTGTCATGTTCAGTATATCTATCCATGATCAGACAAGGATGTGTAAGTGAAGCAACTGATGTCTCTGAAGCACTGTGGTGTTGATTAGGAGCAGCAAAAGCAAAGGCTGATCCCATGTGAATGGGTGCTAAACAGGCAGAAAATAATAGTCCTGACTCTACAGATGCAACAGTAGGTCAAAACACTAGCTGTTGACACTTAGGGGAAAGATCTCAGCGTCATGAGAATCTTATGAAAATGTCATTCAATACTTAGGTACAGTCAAAAAGTTAAACTGAATGCAAGGTTTCTTATGAAAAGTCCAGGAAGAAAAATCAGCAAGCACTGCTGTCACTCTGTACAGTTATAACTATCAATGCCACAGAAAGCACACCTAAACCTTGCCAGATGGACCACCTGTTCCATAGCAACAATATCCATTTATTTGTATATAGATCTTACTTTCTTCTGTTGGGAATACCTGGGCTGAACACGAACATGTACACATGTACACAGGTGAAACACATGATATGAACCACCACATATCTGTAGGATCTACATCAGTCAACAAACACCACTTACATCTATGCTTTTTAAAGCTACTCTGTTAGATGCTGCAGAGGAGGCCACCAGTTTCTAGTTTCAACGTTTACCCCTTAAAATTCTACTAACAGAGGGAAAGGTAGTTAGAAACAAGATTAAACTACAAAGAAAAGAAACAAGACAGAAACCAGTCTCACTAATGCCTTACAAATGGCCAAATAGCAAACATCTAGAGAAAACAGGAAGGTATGAAGCAAGAGAAAACCAAGAAAATCTGCACAGTAGTGATAAAATTAACAAAATAATGGGAAGGAACAATCCCAACTCCTCACATTTTAGTTTGGTGTTTGTTTTTTGGGGGTTTTTTTTAAGGGTTGTGTTCCTGCTGTTGTGGAAACACAAGCAATGTTACAGTTAAGGAGGATATAAAGTGCACAAGACCATCCAGCACAGTGCGGAAGTCAAACGCAGAGGTCTCATTATAATTTTGATTTCTTTTATTCTCATAAAAACTGTCCAGGGTTAAAAAAGAATATAATCTGATTGACTGAGTGTCTTTCCAGATTGATCTAACAAGGCTGAGCTAGAGGTAAAACAGATTAGATTCTCTATCATAAAATTCTGCAATTGCTTGAGGCCGTGATCTTGCATCAGCAGCCTTGAAAACATGAACTGTTAGGAAACAATAAATGAAGGTTGATACTGAGTCAATGTAAGTCAGCTCTCTGAACTAAAGTCAATGGAAATAGCTCTAAGTCTTCTGAATCTCACCTTTGCTTGGCCTTGACAAGAATCAGGGCTATGAGAAATGAATATCCTTGCTGAATGTCACACTCAGTAGTTCTGAATAACTACCCCTACTCCTGTTCACAGGAAGTAGATACAAGTTCCTTCTTACTTAATTCTTTGTTGCTGTGTAGGAAATGGATGGGGAAGACTGCTTTCCAGCACCTACATTCAACAGTCATGGTGCATGGGAGTACCTGCTTCTGTGAATGTTATGAGTAATAATTATGACAAGGAACTCTTATGGTAAGAGGTTTCTGGACATTTCTGAGACATCTGAATCACAATGTTATTCATATTGTGCAACGTAAAAACTGACAACTAAATATGGGGTTAAAGTCAACTTTCTGTAAAGCTTTGAAGGATGCTGTCCCACAACGCTGGAGGATTGTTTTGTTGTCAGCTACCAATGAATAACCATTCTTAGTCACTATCCAGTGACTCAGCCTGTAAAATCCCTAGAGGCTGTCACATCTTCCATGGATACTAGTGAATAGACTGTCACATCTGGCAGCCAGAACTTCTTTTGGGTGAGATGCCTTTTATGAAGCAGCCTTTGGATGCAGTGAAACAGTCCCTAATAGGTACAATGTAAGGTCATGGCAATCTAGGGTATCCCTTATCTTGGAGATATAAACTGTGCTAAGTACAGAATTGGAACAAGGACAGGGAAAGCTCAAAGAGCTCAGAAATTCACTTTAGATCATATCCTTTCCCTGCCTCTCTTCCATCCTGTTGCTAAACTAAGACTGGGAAGTCTCAGTCAAAAAGGATTGCCTACTTTCTTGACCTTCTGCCTGAAACTGTAACATAAAAATGAAAAAAGATCTACAGACAGTTCAGTCAGTGATGCTTAGAAATTCTGTGGCTCCACATAGCCCTTGAGGTAGCTGTGGGAGGTGCATTAATGCTAGACCAGGACCAGCTGTGCTTTTCAGGCATCATTTGCCACAGTTTCAGTTTCAGTGGTGCGAAAGATGACAGTCCCCACTGACAGAAAGGTGCAGATCACCTTTGTACAAATATAATTAGACTGCAAAAGCTATCTTATAGCCATCCTGGTTTGTCCCATTTGTAGGAAAGCAAAGAGAAACCAGGATCTCTGTACTTTGATGAAGTAAAATACTTCTGGTCTATCTCTAAAGTGTGTCTTAAACACTTTGGAACAGCTAGAGTGCAAAAGGAAAAATGCTATGGTTGTTCAGTGCCTGTACAGTCTGAAGCTGTGTTTAAGATAATAACCAAAGACCTAATTTTCTAGAACTCTGAAGAAATCTTTCTTCTGATGAGGCCAAAAATACCATAAAGGCCACTATTCACTGGATAGTTTTGTTCTTCTTCCAGAGGAAATAAAAGAACTAATGTGAAATAAAAGTTTTCTAAACTTGTATGGGTCTGTGAGCAGATTTTGGGGTTCAGTCAAGTGAAAGAGACATCCAGCTCTATTCTTATTTCACTCAGTTTTATTAATCTTGTACAAGATTAAAGAAGAAACTGGGGAATCCCCTTGCTTCAACTGTGTGCAGCAGTGAGAAATGTTGAGAAAAATCACCCAAGAAATCACCTGAGAAATGGTGATATGCTCAATCAAGTTTAGGAACTTCATTGAAATGGTATATGTACATGTTGCCCTGAAATCTCCTGAAGGACAGCATTCATCTGGAGGGACAGGACCTGGAAAGCTTCTGCCAAGGTGAAAACATCAGGGAAGCAAATAGGCAGAGGTGACCAGTCCCAGTGTGTATGCAGAGGAGCAACTGGCATGCCATGATGAAGCAGGAAAGTGTAACCTTTCCCAGCCCTTTGGTTTGACTGGCTCTGAACAGCATGTATCACAGTGAAGATCATGTGCTGGTGCACTGTGGTGATCCAGACCAGTACCTGAGAGGGTGTAGGAAGAATTTAGGTTCCCTACAAGCTCCCTATGGTGTGTGGAAGGTCAGGTGGAATATCCCTCTCCATTGTCTGTGAGACATCTCTGTGCTTTTAGCAGAGACAATGATTCAGGTCACAAGTAGAAAGGAAATGTGAATGTTAAACCAAAAAGATAGATCTCCTTGTTTGTATGTGCCTTGGAGATAAGCACAGCAAGAAAGAAATTCACCCCATCTTATAAACAGGAAGACAGTCCCCTGATACACAGGCTTACAGCCCCTAACTCACTGCCATCTTCCCTGGGCAGGCTGCTGCTGGCATTGCTGAGCAGAAGGGTGGGGTCCAGCTCTGCAGCACAGGTTAGCAAACGTTGTCTTCTGTCACCCTAGTGGAGTTCAAAACAGCATACACAGGTAGCCATGAACTCCTATCCCTGCCCAGTGCACCACACACCCTTCAAGGACATCTCCCAGCTTCTGCAGATAAAGTTTGTAGAGAGGACTTCGGCAGTAAAACTACCATTAAATCAGTACTCAGATTCACTTCAATAAACTTTCCACTTTTAGTTCTTGCAATGTCCTTTTAGGTAAATGAATCTTGGAAATAAGGTATCTGGAGTTTTCATCTGGGGGTTTCTGTTACTTCTAAAACTTCCTAATATAACTACAGCTATTATTAGTTACAAATACAAGATTATCAGATTTATATCTCAAAAGTGAAAAGGAGCTAGATTAAGCTCTTACGCTCAGTATATATTTAGCATGGACAATTACAAAAGAAGAACATGAAGTTTGCAGTATTAAGCACTGAAATGTTAGATACTGCCCGAGTCCCCTGTTTGGTTGTTTTTTGTGGACAGATCATGATTCAGGTTTCAACAGTCTGACCTCAAATTTACTTAGTTCTCAGGAGAGAAGTAATGGGGTTTTTTTTCAGTAAAAATATATCATTATTTCCCTCTCTCATTCCAAAGTGTGGCATTGTCTCCTGTTCTGATATTTATACAATTGCCTTTCTCCAGTTTTCTTCATTCTCCAGTAGTTACTCAGTATTTAAAATCTGATAAAAATGAACTGCTATTAATTTCCTCAATTATTATGGCTGTCTTTATTATATTATCTGAAAGCTTCAGAAACATGCAATTATCACCATGATGACACAAGAGGCTATTATCCTATTCTCACAGTGGAGGATGAAAAGCACAGAAATAATAATATATTTCAGGTGTGCTGTTTGAGATAGGTAAGACATGATTTATCACAGGAACTTAGCATTACACAGACCTATGTGATCCAAGTCCAGTTCAGTATTATTTCACAAGCACTCAGCACACTGACAAACCAGACTACTAGCTCTCAAAATTGAAGTTGTTCTCTCCAGGGAGGGGAGGGGAAGGGAAGGTTTGGGAAGGGAAGGTTTGGGAATGTAAGAGAAGGTCTGGAAAGGGAAGGTTTGGGAAGATTTGGGAAGGGAAGGTTTGAGAAGGTTTGGGAAGGGAAAGTTTAGGAAAGGAAGAGAAGGGAAAGTGTAACCCCACAGTGTCTAAACGAATCATGTGAATCCCTACTCCCACAGCTGACTCAGACTTGGTCAACATGCCTGAAAGTGTTCTTCCTTCATGCTTAGTATTACTTGGCACCTCTGTGTTGCTTTCTGGAGTAGATGAGGGACTTCCTGTGACTGAAGGGGACCTGGAAAGAAGGGGAAGCTCATCATGTGAAACAGCAGTGCCACTGCCTCCACATTAATTAGTTTATTAGATGGGGCAAGGGTGTTAGAGATAACTCCTAGCCATCATGGTGATGCTGGAATGAACACTTCAAGATATTTAAGGGAGATAAATGCCCTAAGCCCTACTGATTTAGTTAAATGACAGATGCAAAAGGAAGGAAATAAAAGAAAAAGGAGCAGGCCTTCAAACAGATAAAAGTGAGTAGCATTACTGTATCTCTTGAGAACACGTCCAGGATCAGCAGGCATAGCCCTGTTGTGGACATAGCACCTCACATACTTTGGGATATTACTTTGGCTTTAATTCTGGAAGTGGCATATGGATTACATTACCATAAACATAGTCACCCAAAGTAAAGCTACTTGGCTTAATTGACCTTTGAGCTGACCATGTGTATCATTAGCTAAGTTCAATTATAAGCAAAAGAAGGATTTCCAAAGGCCAGCTCATGAGATTGGAATTACTTGCATACCAAATACTTATGGAGGAGAGAAACAAACCATGCAATGACGTAAACTCATTGTGTTTCCAAGTGTTTGCAACAGTGGGCAATTTCATATTTACTTTAGAAAGTTTCTCATGCTTTTTGCAGTGCCTCAGCCTTATATTATGCATAACATGGTCTGGATCAATGCATTAGTGTAAAATTGTCCCAGCATGGAAATCCCTACCTAACAGCTTTAGGAATGGCAAATTCAGTGGGTCTAGGAGGAATCTAGGGAGCACTTCTCCCAGCAACCCTGATATTATTCATTATTAACAGAGCATCCTCATTCTTCCTTCAAAACATGCACCTTGATTGAAAAGCACAGAAACAGGTCTGTCCTGAACAATGCACAGTGGCATGAAAGACTCAACCTGGATATAGCAGCTGGAACTTCAGGCAGCTGTATCTATGTGATTTCTCAGGCCATGTGTTTCCATGGTTTCTGGTTTTCTGTCTTTAAGTTGGCTTGGTACTTTTAATACTACTCTGCAATCTATATAAGAATAGTAGACATTGTCATTGGGAAGTATAGAGGATAAAAATAGCTAAACACTCAAAGATCAGGAAAACACCTTTCTACCTAACTGCTATCAGCAACTCCAACATTTATAACCCTTTTATAACACATTAAGAAAATAATGCTTTTATTTCTCATTTAGAGCTAGGAAACCATTGCACATTGCAAGACACAGAACAGTGGTTCAATGTTTTTATAATAAAAATGGAAAATATGTGATTTAATGAAAATTATTTATTCCCAACTGAGAACCCTATGCAGTGAGAAGGTGATAATTGGGGATTCTGTGTCTTACAATCCCAATTTCCTCTGAAAATATAGCCTTGGACGACAGCTGATGCTATATTAGAATGTAGCCAAACTTTATAACTGAACATTTTACTTACTTACGCATTGTGAGTGTCTAACAGTCTGGTGGTTAACCAAAATAAGCAATTCTTTTTCCATCCACAGATTGTTTTAAAAGGCTACAAATAAATTTTTATAGGTGAGGCTGGAGGCTTGTCAAAAGAAGTAAATGATTCATAGTGACTAAGAATTTAGGAATAAGAACAAATTTGTGCCAACAACAATCCAAGCAGTTTCAAAGGATGCTGCTTCAATCTCCATCATGTAAATATGGCAAAGAGTATCCTTGAAGTTCATTAAGGAAAACACTCATCTTCATGCTGCCATTTTCATCAGACCAGCTGTGTGTAAACTATGAAGAACCTACTCATTTTTTGGTTTTGTGCTATATGCTAAGTATATCTAATGTTTGACCTCAAAACTGATTCATATTTGTACATTAGTGTTTCCATCCTCTGAAGGAAGAGCTGACATCTTTGCCTAGTATAACTAACCTCTCCCCTAAAAAAGGTCACCTCAAAGCAGATATGCTTTCCAGAAGGAAGTGGTTTGGCTTCTGCCATTTTTACACACCAGTAATTCCAATGCTGGCAATGTTATCACAACCTCATGAACATGCTTTGCTTCTGCTAACGCTCCTTCTACTAGTTTCAGTTATTGCTTGAAAATCACAGCTTTCATTTTACTCAGAAAGCAGCTTTCCAGGTTTGAGAGTTTTTGACAGTATCTGTAGAATGGAAACGCTCCAAGCACCAAGGCTTGTCCTGCCCCAGGATGGAAAATAAAGATCTCCATGAGCATAGTTTTTGCTGGCATTTTTTCACAGTGGAGGAAGGAAACCTTTCTCCTTACCCTCATTTCATGCCCAGAACTAGTAAGGCTGTCTAGACATGGATGGTTAAGGCATTTAGCCATTTATAAGCCTCTAGCACTCAATGTTTACATAGCTATGTCAACCTCAACTTTGCTTCTTTGTCTATTTCTGTAATGGAAATATGCTGTTGACATTTACTGTTGATTTTATCTCTTGCTTATTGACTGTATGGTAAAGATTTTGAGGGGCACTCAGTCCCAGCTCTACTGAATTGTGTCAGTGCTTCAGATATTTTCTGCAGTGCTAACAGCTTGGGACAGTTCAAGGGCATGTTTCAAGTGCACTGATCAGTCATTCTGTTGTACAGACCATTTCTATTTTCTCAAAAAATCAGAGAATGCACACAAAAAAACATTTGTTACAGTATAGCAAATTGACTACAAATTCCACCTGTCTGCTTAATCCTGATTTTAGGTTGCAGTCTTTTTCAATTGATTTGTTTGCAATTCCCTTTCTATTATTCCCGATGCTGAAAAGTATCAATAATTAAAAAATGGAGTCAGCAAAAAGAAAGACAGACATAAAGAGGAGGAAGGGGAGAAAAAGACTACAAAATATCCAAAACCCATGTGTTTCTAAGAGTGCAAGGCTCTTGCCTTTAGTTGCTCTTGTGCTGAACTGGGAGTATTTGAGCCTTCATTGAGGGCTGTGGTGTTTGATTATTGCAGTCTGAGAACGTTTTCCCTAATGAGTGATGTATCTTGGAGCTCAGTTTGGGGACATGATCCCCACTGCTAGGAACCTGTATGGAGCTGCAGACTTTGTGATTTCATGAGGTTTCACCCTTAGTTAATAAAAACATGGAGTCACAAAGAGAAAGTGCTGGTGAGGGAAACCGAGAATGCAAGCATGAATATATCCCTCTAATAAAGCAGATGATAATAAACCATCAACCACTCTAATAAACCATCTTACCCTGAGGCCCATTACAATAGTGGTAGAGCATCCGTGAACCCTTTACTAGAATTCAGATCAGTTCCCATGCCAAGCACGAGACAGATTTACACATCTTTCATTTCAGTACCCATAGGAACAGTGATTATGAGGGCAATATTGGACAGGAAGGAGCTTCAGTACTACACAGGCCCATATACTTCAAGGTGCTGAAGCCCATTCTCTCCAGGGGGATCAAAATACCCATGCATTTAGGATTACCTGAACCCCCATGTGCTCATTGTTGCTCTCCTTGCCTGAAGTGCTACCAACTCCTCATCTCTTCCCTCGACATGCAGACAAGTCAGGGAAAAATGCTTCAGAAAACATCTATTTTATAGACAGCATGGGAACCTTCCTTTAACACTGACTTTTCTGTTCTCTGATTCTTTGTGTACTGATTAAAATGAGGAAATCATTTAACATTAAAATGCTATGACTGGACAAAACTACAAAAGTTTCTCTAATTCTATACATAGACAACAGTCAGTTTATCTGGCCTTTCCTTTACACTTTCTGATAAGTACCTGAAATTAAACTGGTCAAATGATTTCCATATATAGACACTTGCCTTGTACTTTGTATTAGACAGACACATTTTTATGCTAAATGCTTTCTCAAAAAAGATCATATTAAATCTTAATCTTTTCTGTGACACACTAAATGCTGCAGTATTTCACTGCTAAATACATGTGTACTGAGGATTAAAATTTAATTTGTCTTATCTGATTCCAACTTTTGAAAACAAGCAAACAGTAGAAACTCTAAAGGTGTCTAGCAGACTCCAGTATAAACAGACTGAAGCAGTGTCCTATCAAAGCGTGCCTCTAAAAAAAAGTTGGACCTGAGTCAAGGAAAGAGCTAATATTAAATACATCATACACCTCAAGAGTCAGGCAATGGGCATTAGAAACTAGGAGTATCCTGAAGTGGAACTCCAAAGCCTGCAGGTCTCTGCTGCTGCAGGTCAGATCCTGCCCTGCCCATTTCCAATGGGAAATGTTGACCAGACAAAGCCTGAGCACAAGGTAGCGCTGACAGCACTTGTGATTCTGTGACCAGTCCCAAAGTGGTTTGCATTTTCCCTGTTCACCCCAACTTTTACAACTGCAACATTAAAGGAGAAACTTAGCTTTACCTAGCACCTTTTCTCCTCCCTGTCTCCTCCCATATTAACCTTCTGACTGCAGTGAAAATTTGGAAAAATGAACAGCCTACAGACTCAAATGGATATCTATGGTTGAGTACATTCCCCTTCCCCAGCTTAATTATTTTGAAAACTTGCTTATTTATGAGCTAGCTCAGGATCTCTGATGGTCTAGGAGTGGAAACTGAAGTTTATAGCTTCCTCAGGGGTATGTTCTCTTTATTTTTTGCTTCATCTTGGGTAATTTCATTCTCCTGAACTGACCTCTGAGACACTGTTTGTGTTTGCTTTTACATATTTCTCCTGGTGGTTGCTGGGTTCAAAACAGGAGAGCAGGAAGTAAGATAGGAAGAGGAAGATGTAAGTTGCTGCATAGCTTCATGAGAATTTATTTTTATACATGTATATATCCATACACACAGCAATGCATAAACATATATAAAGTCATCCAGCATACCTATGTATGTGAACAGCGCAGAAAAAAAAAGGGGTTTTTTTTGTTGTGTGGCTATGTGTAAAAATGACAAGATTTTCTAGATATTTAGATCCCAAAGGATTTGCTGCTTGACATTAACAGGCATACAAGTGAATGTCTTCAAAGAGAATTACAAAAGGCTTGGACATATGCTTAAGTATTGGCAATTAATTAATTAATTAATTACTTTATTCACATTTTTAAGCATGTGCCTTACTGTCAATGCATGCTTACACCTCACAGTAGTCAATGGAATATAGGTATATGTTTTAAATAGATGTCAAAAAAAGCTTTGTGAGTTGGTGCCATTGTTGGTACATTGAAGATGTAGGAAGATATAGATGACGTAAAAAAGGCCATTCTCAGCTTCAAAAGTAATGACTGGAATTCTCCACATTCTTGAAATGAAAAATGCAATTTTAAAAAAAATGCCAAAGCACCTGAAAAACATGCATCCCACAAAACTGCAAGGTCTTTTCCTGCCTGTTTGAACATTGTATTCTGTTTTGCTTTTTCATCTTGTTGGTTACTTCTAAAACACATGTTCTACCTCTTCTCTAAGGCTGGTATCGCAGTTCAGTGTATTTCTGAGATACTAATCTCTACAGATGTCAGGAATAGGCAGCACACAAAAGTCTCCATTCACAGTTGCAGAAGTCCGGGAACACAGCTAATTACGTCAGCATAGCTCCCTCTGCTGCTCCATGACAAAAAGATTTTTTTGTAGCCAGAAGCTTCACTATTGCAACAGCATTCATATCAAACAGTTTGCAACAGAAAAATTAATTGGCAAATTTTTATCTGTAGCTTTTTAGATTTAGGAAATCTAGCTAAGAGTTTCTGGCTTCTCCTGACTGCATATGCAAAGCTAGCATGCCAAAGCTGACTTTAGAACAAATGGGTCAATTGTCTTTTTGCTAAAAGCAAAACCAAAATCAAACCAGTCTTCTACAAAATCTTGTTAAACAAATGTTTCCGTTTCAAGCTACCAAACATTATTATAGAAGTAAGAAAGTGCTCTTAAGACATTTCACAATGGCAGTTTTTAAAAAGGAACATTTAAGTGCAATCCAGTGAACCAAAGATTTTAATTCAACTAACTATCCAACACAGGAATATTTCGGCAAATATATGCAGCAGTAAGTCCAGAAGCTGTTTCCTGGCATAGTCTTGGAGTTCTTTATTTCCTTTCTGATAGTTCAATTCCTCCATAAGACATATTTCAATAATTATTGTAAGGAAAGTGGCAAAAATTTTGATACATGTTTGCCTTAGACTACAGAGTACTTTGCTTCTGTAGTATTTTGCAAACAGTACCACCACCCTGAACACTGTGGGATATCCACAAGAACATCTGATTTATTTTTTCTCCTGATGTTACTATATTAACCTGGTTTTTTCACTCCCTTTGGTTAGTCCAAGCGTCTACCCAGGTATTCTGGGGACATAGTTCCATGCTCACCACTGTTGTCAGGAATCTTTTCTTTTTTTATTCTGCCTTGTTATTGTTATTATTTTCATGTTTCTGTGCCTAAATCTAAGCAGTATTAAGCCTTTTACTGAAAAAGGCCTTAACTACACCAACTGTAGAATATTGTGCAGATATTTACCTGCCCCTCTGTGTTTTACCATCACTTATAAATGAACACTTCATTGCTAATTTAATTCAGCTTTCTTCTACTGATATAAAAGCTCTTTTAAAATGCTTTTTCATTTTGGGAAGGAAAATAGCATTTGTTACAGTGATACATATTTTGTATTAACAAAAATGTGTCTGCAATAATGAAATAACTTTTTCCTAAATCAGTGAAATTTGATGTACAGTTCAAGCAAAAGCTGTAAATATTCTGTGGCATTTCTGGAGTTTTAACTGTCTCTGTTTGCTGTACACATGTGCACAAAGAGCTTGTGGTAGTCTGGAAGTACTTGGCACCAGCACTTGTGAGGAACAATTTGTTACTAAACCCAAATCCAGGTGCTGTATGCAGGGAATCCTCTCAGCTGATAGTCTGTAGTGAATCACTTAATTCTCTTATCCCTCTTCCCCTCTCTGTTGTGCTGATAATGAAGTGATAGCTGCAGCAGAGAGCCTGTGCTGCAGGATGGAACTGTACAAATATTTAAAACTACTACTTCTTCTGAACAGTTTCCTGCCTTACAACAAAGGGTAATGTTGAGTTGAAGTCTTTATGAGTTGAAATGCTGCCTCCAAGACCAGTTCTCTCTTCCTCCAAAATGCATTCTGTTACTTACACGACGGCAAGACACAGATAAAACATAGCCTTTTCAGTTCAGCATTGCTTTGATCTGAGGGCACCAGGGTGCATGGAACCACAGATGACACATGGAAAGGGGAAAACAGAGAGAGATCAAAGATACACTAAGCACTGTGCTCTGCTTCTGTTCTTCTGCTCTCTCAGGACCATGGCCATCAGAGATGTAAACAGAAAACAACCCTTCTAAAGCATCTCCTTACTGAACACTAAAAGACATATCTATCCATGGAGCATAGTAATTTCCAGAGGAGAGTCTTCTCTAAAGTCCTCAATCTGTACCTTGCCTCCATGACAACACCCAGGAAAAATTAACAATGTGAGTGGAATAGCACAAAAACCTCTTACAATCAGACAGAATTCTCTTTTGTACAGTCACCATGTAGCTAAAATTCACAAAGTGTTTCCAGTGTGAGAGGCAGTAGCAAGGAGCTCCTTGTCTTTCCTTCTACTTCTCCACCTTCTAAGTTGGGGATAGGTAATTTTGTTCTTGAAACAGGTGATTCACAAGAAAATCATCCCAGCTGTGCAGAAGCATCACTGCCAGCCCAATTCTCTGGCACTCTCTGCTTTTCCCCCTTTGACAGTATTGTCAAGTTAAAGCAAACATGTTCATGGAGCAGAACTTGAGGGCAAAGAACACCAGGAAAGTCAATACGCCTCTGCTTTAACTTGTCTGGACAAAGCCACAGCACAGTTGTATTTTTTTTCCTTTTGGTCAGAATCAGAGTTTGCTTGAAACTGCAGATTTTTTTTCTCTTTTTCTTTTTCTTTTTCTTTTTCTTTTTCTTTTTCTTTTTCTTTTTCTCTTTCTTTTTCTTTTTCTTTTTCTTTTTTTCTGTCCTGGTGTTTGACTTTTTCATGTTGAACTAAGGGGGTCTAATGAATGGAAAACTGAAATTGGAGGATTTTCATTATTTAAGGAAATTAACCTCGTTTAAAGGAAATGAGTGTTCAGAAGCAGAAAGGAAAGTCATAATTTAAATTATATCAGAAGCTGGTTTTCCTTATGTAACATATTATTAAACAGTGGGGAAAAGCTTTCACTAGGCAGCCTCAGGGAGCACTCATCAACTATAAAGAGGGTTCAGATGCATGGCTCTAATATGTTAATAAATTATGCTAATTACAAGCAAGGGATTAGAGCAGGGGAAATCAAATAATGGTGCAGTAACTGGTCCTCTTTCAACTTAATTTGCAACATTGCCTGTCTAGGCTCCTTGTTGAGTACCGAGTTTGTTTTCTTCTTCCAAAGACTCTGAACTCCTCTTTTGTCTGTGGGAAGATGGTAGTGTCACCATCAAGAGATAATGGATGAAAAAAATGAAGTGTGAGGGAGCAAAAGAGAGGATGAACCCTCTCCTTGATGAGTTTCTGATGACTGAAGGCTCAGAAGAGACAGCAAAAATCCTGCTGGGTTTGCACTGTGCCAGCCTGGAAACCTGGCTGAAAAATGTTGTCAAATAGTATGGAATGGATTGTGTTCCATTTCTTTTCCTTTTAAAGCCCCTGTAAGACAGGAACTTCAGAGAACTGCTGGAGGAGATCTTGTGCCTTCAGCTGCTGGTTCTTACTGTCCTGATAACCTTTTATCCCTTTGGCTCATAGAAAGTGATTCCCACATTTCTGTTATGTTCACCTGAGTGGTCCTCTCCCCCAAGACCACAATGTCTCTTTTCTTATTTGGAAATGGAGCCATTCCTTGCCCAGAGGCTCCTCTGTCTCCCTGGAAGAAACATTTTGATTGACTTCTCAGTGGCTTTTGAATCATTGATCTCAATTTGTTTGATAGATGTCTTCTCCTGCTGTTGGAGTTTTTCCTTTTTTTATCCTTCATATGAACATCTCAAGTGGTTTGTCAATTCAATTTACCTTTTCCTCTGTGATTTGCTGGAATCTGTGACAGGAAGAATTGGAGAGAATTAGAACAAAGGAAAGTCAAAAATATGTTTCATTTGTACTTTTGCAGTTAATCCAGGGTACAGAATCCCACTGTCCATCACATTCTGGCTAGAGCTGTATGTCCTTCAAGGAAGGATAGAGGTCAGAAGGAGAAAAAGCTGAGTCTGATAAGGAATGATGACATTGATACAGACATGGGCAAAGTTCGCTCTCTGCATTGTGAAAAGCGCTACCCAATAGTTTAGCTATCTTACTGGGAAGAGCTAATGGAAATAGACATAAATGAACATTCACAAGCCTTAATTTTCTCATTAAAAAATACAGAGAGTTTAAAAAAATAGAACTAACCAAACTGTGTTTAGTATATTTAATAAGACACTGCCTTTCACCCTCAGGAAAGGGACAAGTACTCATTTTCATAAATTCCCTTTTAATAGTTTTTTCCTTCTTTTTATTTTTTTCCTCTTTTTTCATTCACTTTTTCTCTCCTTCTCTCTTTTTCCCCCTCCATCAGCAAGGGGGGTGGTGAAAGAAAACAGAGACAAGCCAGATGCCTTTCAGTGCTTTGATCAGTTCCTCTGCAGACAGCCAGGCTGCCTCCTAGCACCTCTTTAACTACAGCTTGCCAGTAAGAAAATGAGCTGTTTTAACTCTGCAATTACAGTGCCTGCTGAATGCCTGTCATCACAGCAATAGGAACCTGATCTGAACTGTATATCCACTGGAGAGAGAATTACAGCAACCAGGGCAGAAAGTTAAATACCCCCTGTGGCGGTGAGACTCATATAAACGAAAAAGCCCACATCCCAGGCCTCCTCTATTGGCGTAAATATATAAAACACTGACAATACGACACAGAGCTTCTCAAGAGTCAGAGAAGGGGTAGCTGTAGGGTGATGCCATCCCGTTGTTTTCAGATGTTCTTGAGAATGATAACTATGAATGCTTAAGAAAAGAGTGAGTGGTGGGGGAAGGGAAGGCATAGATGGGGTAAATATATATATATTATAAGCAAAGACATATGTGCACTGGGTACTGCTCTATTCATGGCACAAATATGAATTCATATATGGAACCAAGTCAGAAGGTAATTTGCCTTTCAACACCATCTCTCTCTTGCTGCACTGCTATCAACATACAAATGTGGATGGGCTGGTGAAGCTGTGTAAATAGGCTCTGTCCCTGTTTGGAAGGCAGAGGCGTGAAAAGTTTGGTGACTTCACAAATATGTGGCTATTCGGGGAATACAACTGTGATTTCCTCCTCCCTGGAGGTTAAGCTTTAATCAGTAGATTGGCCTTCCCTTAGGCAGACAGCAACTTGTCTGAACCCCTGAGAATATTGTATAATCTTATTGTGTGCATTCATTTTTAAGCCACCCTCTGTTAAATTATACAAATAAAAAAACACAATCTATTTGCATTCATGGGTATTTTATGTACTGGCATTTCTTTGGGAAATATGCAAACCAATTGCAATTTGGGCCTGATCCAATGCAAGTCAATCAGACAGCCCAGAACTAGACACTTGTTTTATAAGGGCAAGCTTTAATGGTGTTCTTGGCTTGCAGTTTGTTTCATTTACCTTGAAAATAAGTGGGTAGCAGGCACTTCTTCAAGGCCTGCTCATCAAATGGATATGAGGTTAGAATTATACAGTTTTAACTTACTTGAATATGTGGGAAAAGATGGATTATATGTAGGCAACTCAAGCCAGAAAGTTATTAATTAGTTAATGGCTGTTTTATAGAAGTATTTTCCCTGTTAGGATCATGGCCTGTTAAAAGAAAAAAATCAGATAACTTCTCTACTGCATAGGATAAAAGTCTAAGAATTCAATCTTAATAGGGCTTGTTTCTAATTCTTTCAACATACACTTTTATTTGAGTAATTTTAATACCTGCATTCTTAACTTTCTATTCTGAGGTGTGTGTCCCATCCTCAGTTATCTCAGGGATGAGTTACAAATACTAATTGTATCGCATAATGTTTACAAATATTAAAATGTTCAGGCCAATGTTTTCACACTGAAATGGCAACATGCAAGTGCCTTGTTCATCTACTGACCACTGCATGGGATGGTTTAGAACCATCCTCCAAGGGGCTGTGAGATCCAATGAATTGAGATCCTCTCAACTTTGTTGAGAGCTGCTTGGGGAACTCAGTGGTTTATTTCCTCTGGTTGAAGCAGACTTCCCTTTGTTCAACACTATAGGCCAAGGCAGCTGGAGGAGTGATCGGTGCCAGCCAGTGGGCTCATAGCAGGGTGAGCATATCCACAGCACTTGCTGTGGCAGCTCCTCTGCTTGCTTCCCCAGGACAACACAAACAGCTTGCAGATGCTTTGTAAGACAATCCTCAGGCACTGATGTGCAACCTGTAGCAAGAAAATCTTCTTAAGAAACCTACTTTTTGATTGATTCCCTGTGCCACCTTTCTCAGCATGGGTGATAACCCTTCTGCTCCATGCAAAACCTACGTCCTTGTCCCCAGTCCCCTAGGGGCGGCACCAAAGGTACTTAATCCCATCCCTGGTACAATTCAGACTAGTCCTTTAGTTACTTAAACACATTCTGGTTTTGTCCTGTACTGACTTGATTAGCCTAGGATTAGCAAAAAGACAGTTTTCACACAGTTTTGCCTCCATCTCAGACTGCACCTTGTGTTGAACACAACACGGAATCGCCCTGGAAAAAGGCTGTGGGTTGGATGCATCCAGCACATACAGATCGTCTGATCCATTTCTGATCCAGAGGGAAAGTCAGCTTTTCAAAACTGTTTCCAAATCCCACGATTTCTCTCCTCATTTACCTGCAAATACTCGTGGCATTGAGGTGTGATAATGATGACAGGCTGGGGAGAACGTGTCTAAGTGAAGGCAACGTCAATTTGCTGTAGACTCAAGCTCCCTCTGCTGAAGAAAATGAGTAAAGCAGAAGTTAATCATTGAAGTTGAGCTGTTGGACTTGCTTCTGTGTCAGATGAAGTGACAATATAAAGTCCTTAATGATCTGCATGGCACATAAGGAGGAAGAGGTATCCTCTTGTAAAAACATAGTTCGATTAAATATATCCACACCCTTGCAATCTGGCTCCTGTGGGGCGTGGGGTTTGAGGCCATTAGTGTAAAATACCACAAGTCCTTTTCTTTATAACTCTAATGACAAGGCACTGCTCTCATCATCTGCAAAATTACCTATTCAAAAGGACAAGTGGCAAGTCACACATGAATTGCTATCATATGGTATAATGTATACTCCAAATATTTACAAGACAAGGCTGCGCTCTGCTCTCTTTCAAGAAACCACATGTATTTACAGATGTAAGTGAATCAAAATTTAGCCAATAACATCTCATCCTTATATTAGACTATTAAAATACTGTGGGTGAAGCTGTTTCCTTGCTGAGTTAATGCATCCTGATGCACTTATCCTCCATATTTCAGCTGCTGAGGGATGTAGAAATATGATGCAGATCACAGAGATTACTCTTTTAGTAGCTGTGGCTTACTGTTAGACATCTCTAGCATAAGTGTCTGAGAGTGAGACACTAAAAGCTGACATATTTCCCCTATTTTCCCTTTGTAGAGGAATAACTCCACTTGAGAAACTAATATCACAGCCCTCTTTGCAGCTGCCTTTTATTTGTCGTTAGAAGAAGGGACAGAAGCAGACATAATTGACTGGGCAGTTTAAATATTAGCCTGCTTGGGAATTATAAATGGGTCAGAGAAGTTTCTTATGTTGTATGATGTGCTTACCTGAAAAGGCAGTGTTTTCCGTGAAAAGAAAATCAAAGATACATATAAAGGCACTGGAGATATTCCTGACTCTGCTGTAATTTTCAGCACCCTTTGTCTAATTATTTATGATGTTTGACTTTTGGTTTTAAGTTCTTCAGAGAAATTAGATCTCCAAAAAGATTTAACCTGAAAACAGATGTTTGTATTTCTGTTTTCATTACATGCTGATCTTTGATGAATAATGGATTATAGAATAGAAAATGTCATTTCTTTTATCATATTTCAAGTATAGACAGTGTAAGATGCAGTAAGATATTTCCATTCATTTGGAAAGGGCTGGCATTTTGTCTCAATGAAATCATCCCAATCTCCATTGCTGCTGTTCCATTGCAGATAACTTACTCTGAATTCAGTCTTTATGTATGACAGACTAATTTTTTTTCCTAACAGTGATGCCTGTGGGGAAATCTAATCCATATGCTCAAGAAAGCCTGAAAGGTGCCTGAAAAGCACCTACTTTTTCTCCATGCTGTTGGCCTAGTTCTCAACCCTTCAAGTCTTTTTCACTGCTTTCTAAAGAGCATCAAAAGCCTGTGGATGTAATTAAACACTTTGTTTCAGTTACCTTCATCCAGTAACAGATCACAAACAATATAAAGGGATTAAGCAATCATATAGCAACAATAAATACACCCTTGTTCAGCAAGGAGTTTACTAAATGGGGTAACTTTGCTTGCAGTGTTGTGCAAGTTATACAGATTGACTAGAAAAACCACAGGTGTCTTTGCATAGGGGGCATGCAAAAGTGATCTAAATTAAATGGATTAGATAGACATTTTTTTTTAATCTCGTGTCTAACAGGTCTATGCCATTTTTGTGTGGCATAATCATAGGTATGTATGTATGGCATAATCATAGGTAATTCAATGGCAAGAATAACCAGGAATTGTGAATACTAAACAGGCCAGTGAAGACATTTCTTTTAGATCCAGGGTAACTTAACTGTATTTAAGATCACCAAAACTGTGAGCATCCAAATGAACAAAGGTTATTGACTTGAACAGAGATGAGGTTAAAGAGTAATATGATTATAAGAATCTTTACAGAAAGCAAGAATATGAGGGGAAACATTTATTGGACTGTTTGACCAAACCCTTACGTAGTTGCTCAAAGATGAAGCCCACAAATTCAGCTGAGAAGCACACTACAAAATCTTTGCTGGTACCCTTATTTAGAGCTGTGAAGGCAGCTTATGTTGTGCTAGACCAAGAAATCAGATGAGATAATCAAAAAGGTCCCTTAAAGCCTTAAAATATATAATTTCATAATTAATTTCATTTAACTGCTTTAATTGTAAGTGCAAGGTTGTCAAATACCTCATAAAGTCAGTGATAACTTTGTTTCAATGCAGCACTGTGTTTGGGAGTCTCGCATGCTGGGCTGCACCAAGGAAACAGATGAAATGCAGTGCTCACTTCAGCTGGAAAGACAAATATGCTTAGAAATGTGTTTTAGATTTCTGGTTTCTAACTGGAAAAATGAAGACAGCCTGAGCCTGGTATGTGTAGATGGCCCTGTCAATACTGAATTCTTTTTGCACTCAGAGTTGTATGCAAAAGTCCAGTTTGGTGTATGTATCATGTCAGGTACCTATTCAGTGCTCACATCATTCCTTGGCCAGCCGTGAGCTGCCAGAGGGGGCCTCCAATGTCCTGTGTGGTACAACTCATTAGAGGCTTTGGCACAAACCTGATGAGATAACAATCATGGGCTGTGATTGACACTTGCAAAGTGAGCAAAAGCTGGCCTCCATGAACAGCATAGGTTGAAATCAAATACCTTTTTGGACACCACAATCTTGTGGCATTTAATATAATAATATTTCATTTTGTTCAATGACTGGCCTTCATCTTAAACAACTTTCTTTCCCCTTCCCAAAAGGAGCTCATGTAGAATAAATTAAAGATGGTGACAATATTTTCTTGGTTCTCATTTAGAAAAAGGTGGGTTTGCTCTGAAAGGTACCACCTATAGTTCTTTAAAAGACTTTCAGATCTCTCATGCCATTATTCTTCTGTTCCTCCATGGTCCTCCTGCTTCACTCCAGTTCCACCGTCTACTACATCTCCTTATGCACATAGTTTTCCTTTGCTGTGGCCTTCTGAGCCACACATTTTGTACTGCATCTCACTCTGCTGATACACCTTGCTGCTCCCTTGCAAACCAGACTGCTCTTTCAGCTGTCAGCAGGCTGAATTCATCAGCTGGCAGAACACAAGGACCTGGCAAACCTGTGTGATCTCCTCATCCAACTGCTGCCAAATACTTATCAAAGGACTTAGTCAGAGTTGGGGACATCACTCTTGGCTGAACCAGAGAATTTCTCCATACTCCAAAACAGATTCTTAGAGGTCTTGGTCAAGCTGCCTCCTAACGTTTGCTTGCATAAATGAATTAATTTCCTGTTATCATATCCTCTGAAGTGCTTTCATTTTTATAGATCATTTACTTTCCAGCACCTTTGCAATGGGTCAGTCTTCCTTCAGAAAAAGGACATTTTTGGTCCATAGCTTTTGTACAGGTTTCTTCTAAAGGAACCCATGCCACACCATGGTTAGAAGCCTCCAATGGATGGGCTATTCCCTCTGAGCTGGGTTAATGCCTGATGTGTAGGGACTCCCACTGATTGCTCCTGTGGCTCAGTGTCACACTTGGCTGGAGCTCTGCTGACTCCTGAGCCCAAGGGCCACCATATCTTTGCCTTGCTTCAGGCTTGCCTACTCCTTGTTCAGCACCCAGAATTGGTAGGAGTCCTAAGCATCAATCTGGCTTCTGACCTCCTTGTTTCCCTCCTTTTTTGACTGGCTCCTGTTCTTGATCTTTGTTTGTCCCCATCATTCTGTCTCAATCCCTCCCTTCATGCTCAACCCAGGCTTAGCTCCAACCAGTGGTCAGGACTGCCCACTCTGTGAAAATCCCATCATGAGAAAGGATAAGGAACTACAGTAAGCTGTAATATTCCTATGAGCAAAGAAGTCTTCTGACAATATTCCTCTCAAAGGATATGAGAATGGGTTTTTTACTGCAGATGGTACTTGCAAAAGGATTTGATACCAAATCCTGGCTCATTCCCAAGTTTCAAGGTCCCTGCGAGTTTTCTTTCAGACAATTTTCAAAGTGAAGGGCAAGCACAAATGTATGCCTGCCTATGCAAAAATATCTCTATAGATAAGAATAGGTGTGGATTTATAGAAAAAGGGGTCTAAGAGGTAGGGATTTTCACAAGGCCCACCATTCCCACCACAGCCGCACTGAGGCCCAGATATGAACACAATCTTCCCAAAACTGTCTGTCATTTAATTGATATTTCATTTCAGTATTTAATTTAGCCCTTTTCTCTTGTTCCTGCTGAGTACAGACTTCTCTACCAGCCCCACACCATTTCCTCATGACCCAATAAAAGCTGCATGCTCAGAACTAGTGTTAGCGTTGACAGCTTGCTACAGTCACTGGGGTGTTAATTACCCCCTCCCCTCCCAGTGTTTGATGTCATGAAATTCACAGGACGCATCATTACTTTGGGGATTAGCACATTCAGACAAGCTCCCCTCCCTCTGGGGATGTACCTGGTGAGAGTGGGCCCTGAGCTAGAAGCTTCCACCTGAGAATAAAAAGCAGGAACACCCCATGGCCAGCCTTTCACTCCTTGTTTTGGGCAAAAATGGTCAGTGACAGCTGAAATTGTATTTAGTAGCAAGTTTAGACTAATCTGGAATGCTTTAATTATAAATAAATTCAGTATTTTTCCCAGCTGAATCTTTGTGTCATCTTTTTGGATTGTTTTTTACCCTACCATGTTTTTCACACTGTGCCCTGCCATCATATAATCCCTCCCTCTTGCTCTTCATCCCTGGTCCCCTCCTGGCAGTGTTTCATTTCATTTAGCCACAGCAGAGTAGGAACTAATTTGGAATAGAAAATTAGGCAAAGGAAGATACCTTCACCTCGTATCCACGTGGAGCATTTCTCCATCCAGAAAATCAAAGAGATTGTGACTGCACAGATGGAAAGCTGGGAAGAAAATCTAAGGATAGGCCTAAATTCACTTTCCAGGCCAATAACATCCAAGAAAAATCAGGCAGAGTATGTGGCTGGGAGAGAAAACAAACCCCCAAAATAGATAGCAAGGTTGCTTTCTGTTGGACCAAGCTGTGGTTGCACTAGTGGTTTATGTACAATAGGTGCAGGCAGGAAAAGTGTGACCTATTAAAGAGTGTGGCTATTGCAGGGAAGCACTACTCCAGCACTGGCAGGAGCTCCATGGGCATGGACCCAGGAAGGTGTGAGGGAGGAGAGTAAAGAGGGACCTGTTTTTCTCTTTTCACTCCTGGAAAAAGTCATTTATCATGACAGCTCACCTGTGCTTTAAAGGCATGCATGCACCTCATGATAAGGGACTGAGAGCCCTTATTGTAAATGTTTTATGGTCTCACTGAGACCACCATTGGCTGGCCCATCGCATACTGGCATTATCCGTGAGGATGATATGTGGGCCTCACCACAGCTTCCTGCTTCCTTTCTCTAGTTCAAGCAGTTTTCTAAACAGAGGTCAGTGCTTTTCCCCAAGGCCATCCCTGCCTGTGTGGCTTCTGTGGGAATATGGATTCCAAAAGACCTCCCTTTGCCCTGACATCATCCATGCGTCATAGGCAAAATACAGTTCTGGCACATACAAGAATGAAACAAAGAAAAGAGCAAAGAATGCTCTGGGGAAAGAGAAAACTTTAGCCTGGACTGATAATCCATGGGCAGTTCTGACTCCAGAGATGTTCTCTCAGATGTAGTCTCCAAACTGTTCTGAGAGAGCTTCTGCTGGAGGTCATTGTTGGGTGAGATTGACCACATGATCTTACAGAACTCAATGGGTTTTCTCTGCCAACCATTAGACCTGTGCTGGAAAAAGAAAGCTAAGAGTTGTTGAAGATCTGAATATGCTGTGGCCAGTCATGCAGGCATGATCTATGTGAACATTCTATCAACCCTTGTTCTACAGATCCCTATCTCATCTGCAAGTGATTCCCATATATCTGTCACTCTGGGAGAATGACCAGAAAAGAGATTGAGGTTTGAGCACATGATGTCAGCATGTTGATAAAACACAATTTGCTTTTTTTTCCCATCTGTCTTGCAGACTACAGGGAATAATTAGAAGATAATCCCTCTTAATTCCACAATACATAGAGCAATAAAACAGATGCCAGGATTGAACGATCACTGGAGCTATGTTACACCATCTAATCTCTTTCAAAAGCTGTGATTTTGCTAGAGTGTTGCAAAACCAGAGAGATTACACTTAGTACGCAATGCAGTAAATTGGGACAAAGGAGCCGTATCAGCTTCCTATACATTTGGAAGGAACTGGAAGCCTGGCTTTCAAATAGAAACTTGGGAGCAGATCAACCATGCACATGGTAATCTTCAACATAATTAGCACACTTATGACTAGTACATTTATAATTAGCACACTTCTGTGACTCTTACTCAAGCATTTTCTCTAAGAAGACTGTGATTTTTAGGCCCATTTTACAGATGAGCCAACAGAAGTTCAAGGACAGGGAAGTATTTGCCTGAAGTCAATAAAAAGCATCTGGTACTGAGTGTGCTCCTTCCCTTCTGGACCACTGCTTTTCTGGCATGTGAGGCACCAACTGACTGTGGGTGTAACTTGTCTGTCTGGATAATTGTTTGATAATAAATAACAGATCAAAGGGAGATATTTCTCTAGATGCTCAGAGTCTTTGAGAGGGCAATAGTAGCAGGATATAAACTGAGAGAGGGTATAACCAGTTGCAGTAGTAAAAAACAAAAAATAAATCCTCAAAAGGTGAAAGACTGAGAAAACTGGCTTTACACAGGCAGTTCACATACAAATGCAATTTTATCTCATGCAGTAATGTGGAGGTGATGAGATTGCCTAGCTCTACTAATAGGACTTGCATGACATCTTACACACATAGAGTATATTCCTTAGGCAGCACTGCATAATAAGTGTCTAATTATTATTATGATTACTCTTGGCATTTTTAATAACAGCAGTAATTGGGTGATGTTGATGGCCTCATTTTAGGATTCTGTATTTGGCCTGAAGCTCCAGCCATTAAGTGCTGGCTGAGTAAAGAATAGTGTATCATGAAATGTATTTCATGTCCCAAATATCTGCCAGACTGCAGGGCGAATGCTGACAGTGTCCTTAATGCTGGGAGGGGTATATGTCTTTGCAAACACATAAGACCTTAGTGATGCATGGTGGCTTTTCACGGTAGCATACTCAGGTCACCAGGAAAGCTAATTAAGCAGAATACATTTCACTTTGATCAGCTACTTACAACTATATTGCAATGATAATATCAAATGAAGCTTTGCTGCTATCATAATGTGTTTTAAAATGTAAAAGGGTGTGGGTGAGTATTAAAAGCAATATGAACTAATGGTTTAAGTCCTGGACTGTCTTGCAAGGTATGTTTCTGTCACAGACATCAGCCTGGATATCCAAACAAGAAATGGAGGCTGCAATTTGGCAAAGAATTTTAGCAGATGCATATATTGCCCTTAGAAAAGCACATATGCGAGCGGTTGACTTGAGCCAGATGGGATGTAAACTGGTACTTAAGGGTAAGCATATGTTTACATGTTTATTAAATGAGCAGGTTGACAAACCAAAGCCTAAGAAAGTGGATGGGGTGGTTCACTAATCCTAGAAGATTTTTAGTAAAATAAAAAGGCAATTTCTTTCATCTTTCTCCTTGCCTCTAGTGTTTTGCTGCTCCCATCCCATCTCCCAGTAACTTTTGAATTTTTACTAAATGTAACAGAGATGAAGAAATCTGTCAGAGAGGTAAATTCCTATCAGATGGGTATAAATCAATGTCTGGGCACAAACGAAAGTGTAGACTAGACTGCCATTCCCCCAAAAATGACTTTTAACCATCTTAGGAGGAAGGAGGAGGAAGAATTATGTTCAGGTAGTGTCAGCCAGGATTCTCCAAGTGATTAGGAATGCAGCAACATTAAATACACACTGAGACAGATGCTAAAATTGTGTCAGTATTAATGAAAGGCCAATATTAGACCCACTTGGAAGCACTAGTGCTTAGGGGTGTGCTCCTGAGCTCCAATCCATAACCACAGAGCTATCATCAAACCCAGATGTCTTCAAACTCGAGTAAGTTATTAGCACTCTACTTAGCCGAAACTCCACCAGAGGCCACTGTTGTTAAATACATGTGGGATTTTAGGGTATGCGATACACAGATTATCCACTTGCTGCATGGCAATTAGAAGAGGCTTTTCCTGAGGCTTTAGGGCTCTTTTTTGCCCGCATTCTCATTTTAAGAAATCAGGTATTATGTCTGAAATGCATACATATTTCTCCCTTTTTCACAAGCCAGCAGATAACAATCATGATTTTTCAGAAAGCACAGCACATACTGGAAAACCACTGTCCCTTGGTACAGAAGTTTACAGAAAATACAGAGATATGTGAATATAATTAAATAAAGAATAAGAAGGACAGGAGGTGCTTGATGTGTTCACTAATTTTAGCAAGTTTTGAACAGTATTTGAACAAATTAACTAAAATAGGGAAGTGTCATATGCTGCATGATATTATTAAACCAGAACTCTCTTATTCCCAATCTTTATAATTCTGTTGTATTTGTCATTAAAAAAAAAAAAAAATCTTATCATAATTTGCTTTTATAAACATACTAGAGCACTCAGGATGCATCATGGTATAGAAATATAATTACAAGTTTAAAATTAAAAATTGCCACCTTCAAGGGGGATAGTCTTCCAGGGATGACTGTAGGGTTGCAGTTTACCTACTAAAATTCACACCTTAAAATGAATGTAATTCATATAGACCTGGTAAACCTGGTTAGGTACCAGGGCTGGAGGAAACAAGGTTTCAATGAGATATTTAACTAGTAGCTAGAAGGAATATATTAAAAAAAAAAAAACAAAAATAAAAACAAAAACAAAAACAAAAAACCAGTGGGGCTGATGTGGGGCTTGTTCCAAGCACGTATTTGAGTCTGGAAATGCACATGGGAGATCTTCTCCCTAACATGAGACAGTCTCCTTCCAGCTGAAGTTTATTCTTATGGAAATAGAATCACAAGAAGCAATATTAGTGATTAGTCCTGCCACTGGTAGCCTAAAATGAAATAGTTTCATTTTGCCTACCTGTTTTAACACTGAAGCCTAATAATGACAATTTAGACACTAGGATTTATTTACAGCTTCCAGCATGTATAACAGAAGAAAATTGGTTTTGCTGTGGGGTATTAAACAATGTACATAACATTGTAGATGGAAAGCTGCAAGTTAGGGAGGGAAAGGTATTTAATTTAACACAGAATCTGATAAAGACAAAAGCCAGTGTATTTCTGTAAGATGACAAATTGATATTGACTGGTCTAACACATTAAGGATCTTTGAATTCTCCAGGATGCACTAAGTTTAATGCTGCAAATAGCTGGCAGTTCCTTTACAATCTTAACAAACTGCCTTGGACATTCTGATGGAATAATCTGCATTAGGGAGTTCAATTTCCCATTGGCTGCTGATGAAATCACTCTCTCAAACTGCTTTTCTGCCATTTGACTCAGGATATTGCTTCTTGGCTAGGCAGCAAATTCTTTCCAGTCATCGATAAGCATTTTAATTAACAAAATGAAACCCTAAATGTGAATTGAATTTTCTTGGCAGCTCAAAACCTGTCTGAGCAGAAGATCCCATCCAGGGGTGCAGGTTAGCACTAGAGGGCAATCGAGATACACACACGAGACCAAACATCCCCTTCTCAGTATTGTTTTCGTTCCGGGGAAAGGAAAAATTGAGCGGTGATGTTTGTTTCAGCCTAAACTCTGCATGGAGAACGAGCAAGGTGGTCCTCCAGCAAGGCAGACATCACCCGAAGCCCAGCCTGGGAGACCAAGTGGGAAAAATTAGATTTGCAAGGAAGCAGTCCCAAGTTGGACAGAGGGAAGTCAGGATGGTGTCACTGCTGGTACCATCTCATTTCTGTCTGGCTTCTTATTTCATGCTGGCTTCATCTCATTTCTGACTACCTGGAGAAGATATGAATAAAACAGAGGAACCTGTGGCCTTTCTCATGTGGAAAATCAGAGAAATAGGTTTTCTTAGGGTATATGTAGTCTGGCGACAAGGACAAACTCCTAAATTGTGTATAGATGCCAAGGACAGATTTATCTCAGTGGATAGTACTATGGGGAGCTGTAGCTGCCCTGTTACCAGCTTGGTGCAAGATGTGATGGTTTGATGTGGGACAGGCCAGAAGCACAGCCCTTGCTTGTTCCACCCCATCAACTGTCTCGGGTCTGCAGCCAGCTCAATGTGGATGGCTCCAGACACTACTGCAACAGTAAACATGAATTAGTAATAACAATAGCAATTGTTACATGGTCTTCAAGCCCTAAAATCTATGAATCTCTGATGAGATCTGCATTGTAGTAAATTCTTCTGTAATATTCTCTGGACCACCTTATTTAAATATTTGCTTAGTGCAGCAGATAACACTTGTAAAATAGAGTGATCTGTCAGGAGAAAATAAATGTAATTTCCCCCTCCTCCAGCCACCCAGCTGCCTGTGCTCCAGCCCATGCTTTAAGCATGAAAAGTGCTGTGTAGCATTAACAAATTCTGCATATGTTTTGATTGGAGGAGTTTAGGCCCACCCCTGTGGCTCTACATTCACAGCATCTTCACCCAACACACATACAAATGTACACAACCCTGATCTCCATTATGTCTGTCTGTCAGGGGTTTCTCACTGATGACTGTAGAGAATACTCCTCTGTTCAGTTCTGCCCAGAATAAAGAAAGAGCTCTTCGCATTCTTTGTAGTGCCTGTTTTGTGCAAGTGTTACAGTCAAATCCATTGCCAACAAACATTTGGGAGAGAACAACACATTTGAATTCAATATGCCTGAATATTACTGGAAGTTAGTGGTTCAATCTAAGAAACAAGCAGTCAGCCATAGCACAGATCAGTGCTATTCACCCAGGCAGAATTAATCACTGCAGCCCGAAATGTGTGATACCTTGTACAACTACAGACTCATTCAAGAGCAAGAGTGTAAGAAAATCATTCTCAGCTTCATTTACGGAAGTTTCACTCTGTTTCAGCAGCAAGCCAGTCTAGGAGCCATCTGTCTAGCTTGAGAGAATAGTTCCTATGGGCAGCTTAGACTCAGTACATAGGGGTTTTGCTGTTCTTTTCCCAAAGGTTTTATTGGTGGTTTATTAGATCTTTCCATATGTCCTGAGATCTAATGCATGATGGCCTTTGTGGCTGAGTTATCCTATGTACAGGGACCATACAGGTGGCCGTGGCCATGGCCCAGAGATCCCAGAAATTTCTTCAGCTGATCAGATCAGTATTTCTTTATTGATGCTGCAATTTAGTAGATCATGCTGAGCATCAGGCCCGTGTAAAGTGTGCACTTGTTGCATTCATTAATGGTCATTCATATTCCTTGGTACAAATGATCACACCTCTATGCTTGCAGGTCTCCTTCTGTAAGAGGTTCTACCATTCTCTTTAAATAACATTTAATATCTAATTTACATGACCTACAAAAGGGTCAAACTACACCCAGTGTATTTCTAAGTTTGAAAAAACTCATGTTGGTTGAGTATTAAGATTATTTTCAGAGTTCTTATGAATGAGTTGGTAACCAGCACTCTGAAAATAATCAAATTTCCCATTGTATTGGACTAGGAACACACTTCCAGTCAATTACAATGTCCCATCTGAGCATGGGAAATCTGTAGTAATGAGCAGTATCTCTTAAAACACACTAACTGCTTCATCTGTGACCATCTGACCATATCCTAAAGCACCTGATTTAAAGGCTGTTAGGCCCTCATATGAAACAGAATACACTGTACATGCTGCAGCAATCAAAAGTCCCATATTCCTTTGCAGACTCTAACTTCATGCCTTTGCCTATCCACCTGCCTAAACTTCCTTGCTCTCCCCATCAAGACAAAACCTAAATCTGCTGTAAGCAGTGTCATGGGATGGGGCTGAGGGGCATGATGATGGAGCTGCCTTTGCAGGGCAGATGGGAGCTGATCATCTCACAGGAGAACAAGTCATTAGTCCCAGTGTTGCAGCCAAATTCCAATCTAGGTCATTACAAGCATTTTAATTTCCCCCAGTGGCTTCATTTGGGCACGGTATTCATCACTCTTCTCTGAAACAGTCATGAGAGCATTGCTGTACATTGATGACAGAGGGTTTTTTCCCACATTTGGCTGCTTATTAGTGGCAGAAAAATCTTCTCCATGACAGACAGACAGACACACTTTCCAGCAATCTTTGGCATCCCTTGATACTCCTCACAGAGGATACTAGTCAAATGGGACTAGAACATCATACTTGGGGGTATGCAAGAAACGTTTCACTCCTCTGAGCTAATGAGTGGAGTGTGTTAAAGGACCTGATTACCCCTACATAACTTATGCAGCTGTTCCTATCCAACTTTCTCTCCCAAGCTGTAAGGATTCAGGATTGTTATGCTGCAACTTATTTTTGAGACTGCATAAAGGAGACAAATGCTACATGGCAAATATTCCATGGTTGCTTCTTCTGAGATTGCATCCTAGACAGATGTCAAAAAAACACAGGACACAGATGTTCAATATTCCTTTGAGAAACTGACAGTGCCAATGCCCAAGACTACAATCAATGGGAAAGCAGTAGGCCTCCTGGCAAACGTATACATGGCTCCATAACTACAGCCTGTTGATGACAAGCTTTTAGGGCTTCCTCCTCAAAGGAGACAGATCCACAACAACTAAAGGTCACTAGATAGAAAAGGGAAAAATTATGCCCATAGAAAACAGCAGATGCAGCTCCCTTCTCTTTAGGAGAGACAGTTTATTTTAACAACTTCTATGGATACTTGTCTTCACACAAGTGATTATCATCTCTAAGCCCTGAATACAGAAGACCTTGTTATATTACAAATGTCTATATGTATATACAGGAATATAGCATAATGGGTGCAGCATTGAACCACACACACAAAAAAAATCCTGGATGATTTGCTTGCCCCATGTATCCTGATATTGGTTGTTCATCATTTTCACTCCACCTCTTCTCTTGTCCCCTGTCTTCTACTCTGCCCTCCTAAATCTCCCATCCCCACCACAGTGCTCCCCACCACTGTAAATCAGCTGTGGGCCACACAGCAGGGGCTCTCCTCTCAGTCTGAGTTGAAGCATCAGGCACATATATCACATGACAGTTTGCTGGATGAGGGCTCTTCCTACACATAATGTAACATACTGAAGTGTTCCATCATATGTTTTAAGCAGCACTGAAACAGTTCAGAAATGTGACCCTACAGTAGAGGCAGGGCTGAGCCTCCTCCAACATTGCTTGTACAACACTGACTTCACCTGAGCACTGAGCAATGTTGCTTTTCCCTCCCTTGAGTTTTATGCATAAATGAGCACAAACCAGCAAGATATTGGTGCAATAGTCCAGCTTCTAAGATGCTCTAGACAGGATAACAGGCATGCAGTATTTTTAGCATCTCGCTGAGTCTGCTGGTATTGCAGAGTCCAGTAGTTTCCCTTTATAAATGGAAAGGCATCTCTCATTTTTCTTTATTAGCAAAAATCTAACTTAGCCAAGTCTTGCCCTGCAGTTTCAGAAGTAGGCACTTTCTGGAAATAAATAGATGCCAACAGCACACAGTCACCTAGAAAACGAACCTTCAGTTTCTGTCCTCATAGACCCCAATTATCAAAAGCAAAGGACATTCCTCACTGGTGGCTGAGATCATGAGGATGAGTAGCCAGTGGAGCTCTCTTGGACCTGGCTGCTGCTCTGTCCCTGTGGCCTTCCCTAGTCCAAGATATTTGCTCTCCCAGGGTGAAGTCAGTGTTTTTCTGGTGGCTTTGTTTTAAGCTATACCTCTTGAGAAATTGCAGATTGTTTCCTCTCTTTGATGAAGTTCTGGATCCTGCTGCAGTGCGTTCAAGAGTTGCTGTTAGAAAGAAAAAAAAAGGCATGCCTGGGCAAAAGAATTCTTTCTGCTGAGCAAAATATCCCATGAAAATATGTTTCCAACAAAAAAATGAAAAACATTGCTACAGTTTTCTCTTTTGGTGAGGCAAAACAAGCCAGAAATATGGACACTTTTCTGAAATATGAAATTATATTCTCTGGAGAAATATATGCTCATGTTTTCCAGACCAGTATGGAAATATCCCATGAGGCTGAGATGTTACCATAGCCATACAGTTTACACTTGGAAATGCACATTTCATATGAATGCCATTGTGCTACTAGACACACAATTTGATGTTGGTTTTTGATTCATGAAGGATTTGATGTTGCTTTACGGAAGAGTGAGGAATCACATGTTATCTTACTGATCAAGGCTGCACAGCATGAACATGTTCTGCATGATCTTGTCTCAGCATATAAAAATCTACATCCACAGGAGATGTCCTGAAGGGTGGATTGTTGAATGTTTCCATCTGCTGGCACAAGAAAGACTGGATGAGGACAACCAGTTTGGTTTTGTAATGGAGATTTATGTATTTGCTTGTGCTATTATTCATTTACAGAGTCACAAAATGATGAAATTTTTGTTCCAGATGATTTCTTCAATGAAGAGGTGTTAACTTCAGGGTGGAGATTGCAATGGATATAGATAGATTTGAACCATAGCTACTTCTTGCTCAAGAAAGAACAAGGCCCATAACGCTCCATTTCAAACCTCTTCAAACATGAAGCTGCAGTGAGCTCCAGATTCACAGTCCCAAGGGTATCTTAGGAGACTCTGGAAAGAGTTTTCATCTTCTTTTCCCCATTACTCTGATTTGTTCCTGACAAATACCTCTGCCTCTTTTTCCATTTCCCCTTGCTAAATGCTGAGAAAGTATTGCTTGGCTAGATGAGAAATTACCCTTTTCCAGTAGAGGAAATTGGGACAGACTAATGATGCAGGATGAAAGAGAAGCATCAGTATCAAACAAAACATTGGGTTTCTTACACTCAGCTCCTTTAGGAAGTCATTCCCCAGAGCCAGCACAGAGAAACATCATGTTACTGCATGGCCTATTTCTGGTGCCAGAAGACAAACAGCTCTATAGTTAACATCATTTGCACTCTTGAAGGCAACTTTTGTTGTTCAGAAGCACAGAACAAGTAAAACATTATTCTCTCTGAGTCAGCCATAATAATGAAGTAAAAACATGTCCCACAGATAGATTTTATGAGTGCTCATTTTTGAGAGCTTTCTCAGTGTAGTTCTTTCTCAAAACTGCCTTGCTGTTCAGGGCCCCATCTGTCTCAGATGAACAAGACAAGAAGAATTGCTGTTCCCTGTATTTGTGAATGGACTTTGACATTGTCTGTCTGCATCATTAAATGAAGACCTGGTGAGTTCTGATATTAGTGAAAGCTATCTGTGACATCATTCCCTTTTTAATGATTTTTCTGAAGGATGGGATTGTCTTCTTTTGCAGGATTGCAGTGTTGTGAAATGGAGCCAAGGTAGTAGAAAGTGTAGACTTAAAAGACTTTACATTACCATCACAGATTTTGTTCATGCATTATTACACCTATTAATGTCTATCACCAGGACATATGGAAAGGCAGTTATACTAGCCCTGTTAGATCATCACTCAGAGATAAGAGGAGAGTAAAAACTGCAAACCATTCTCCATAAATATTCATTGCAATCGTTTATAATGCAGTTGCTCTAAAGACAGCCAAGCATCATGGCTGGAGGTACTGTATTGATTTTCCTCTGCAGATATCTCTGAAGATTAAATCTGCTCCGTGTACCAGTCAAGAGATTTCTTTTTGAAAGGAAGTTCATGTGGAGCCAATCAGTGATGTCTCTTATGAATTGAGCCTTTCAGAAAGTGGTGAATCACAAAACAAAAAGTGCTTTTGGAGATCTGCTGGATTTTATAAAATTTCCCTTTGGAGCATTACTCATACCCAGTCTGGAATTTATTATCACATGTAGGGGAGACACTTAAAATAGCTGGAAACTTGGAGATTTGGTCACTAGCTAAGAATTTGGTAGAGCTGGATTTGCATCCTTAACAGGACTGAGGTGAAATCAGGTCTTCCTCCTCCCAGAGGAATGATTCAGTTAGTGATTGGGGAAGGAGTTGAACAGGAACCCATCCTTGTTGTCTAGGCAGAGTCTTTCACAAAAATGAAATTCTCATTTTCCCCAGCTCTGTTCTCTACATCTATTCTTAGCTCAGACACATTCTTAATTAATTAATTATCATCAATGTTTTATTAAGATAATAGCCTGAAAAGTCACTTTAGTGATGTAAACTGAATGTGTACCCTGGCTTGGTCAGTGATTTTACTTCCCATGAAGTAGCTGACCTATTCAAAAGTTGTCTTTTAATTCAAGAAACAGTAACAATGCATTAGGAAATAACTTGTGAACAAGGTAATAAAATCAATGAAAATAGCAAAGGACAATACAGTAATTTAAACAAGCTATATGCAGTCAATATATTTCTTTCATTATTACCTAGATGTCTAGATGAAGAGGGGATTCTTCTGGGCAAGGGGCTGTAAATACACATCTAAGATCAGGAAAACAAAGAAATGGATGGATGGGATGAGGGGCACAAGGTAAAAGGGAGGCAAGATCAGTGCAATAAGCAGCAGCAGCAGGCTCCACATACCATCTGCCTGGTACTCTCTCCTACCCCCATTAGGGCTCACTTTCACATCACACAGATCAGCCGTCTGTTTTCACCCACCCCCCAAGTGACAGTCTAACTGTGTTTGACAGAATATATGGGGTTTTTTCCCACCTCCTTCACAAACCCTTTCCTTTGTCCTCTTTTCAGCAGCTCTGGCTTATGCCAGCAGATTATGCTGACAATTTAGTGTGAAAAGGAAATTAGAAATGCACCAGTGTTCCTCACATGAGCAGAGCCACAGCTTGAATGAAGGCATTAATTCAGATTAAAACTGAATCACTCAAGAATTCATCTTTTTAGTGCATATGTGTGTGTGTGTGAATATGCTTATGGGTACAACAGGGATGTTATTGTGTTACATCTCTGTATATGACCTACCTGATTAAGGGAACACAGTCTGCTAATATAATTCCTACAACAAAATCAGTGCATCATGCAGCACACAGATGCCCAGGCAGAGGAAGTGTGCTCTAGAAACTCTAAGAAAGAAAGGCTGGTTTCTAGTGTCTGCCTTACAACTGCATAAGAGCTATGCTGGAGACAGCTCAGCCTGACTCCCAAACCGGCTATTAATGGTATCAAGCAAGCTCTGCTCCCCAAATACCAGTAACCTCCTGGTGCATCACCTCTGAACTGTCCCAGACAAAGCCAACAAGTGAAAGGCAGGTTTTGAGATAGCTTTGGAGAGGTTACGTACCCAAAGGAGCTGGCTACCTTTCAAACTCCCTCACCTCACCTCTAACTGCCGCTATTTCCCTTCCATAAAGTGGAACTACTATGAAATCCATCTAAATGAATGATAAGATTTAATTTCTAAAGCTTTACGTGATCCTGGTGTAGAAAAAATTGCCATATGGAAGGAACACCTGCCAACTAAAATCTAGCCCTAAAAGCAGAATATACGATACTTCCTGGTGGGGGTGAAAATGAAGTGTCAGAGGTTCTAGTTTGCAAAGTCCAGAAGGAACTAACCATTTACAAAAAGCTAGAAAAATCTTTTTCTAAAGTCCTTTAGAGTGTGGTTGCTGTGGAGGGGAGAAGTGCTTTCAGATCCCTAAGGGCTTGTGGAACAAGTGACCTGCGATCAAGTGTAATGAACAACTCCACAGCATCCTCTCCAAGTGTGTAACAGTGTCTGTACCACTCAGCCTGAAGTCAAGAGAAATTAAAAGAAATAGCAAAAGTGGGACAGGACTGCCTGTAAAATGATTAGTCAGAATGACAAAATCATAACACAAGCCCATGACTCACTTCAGATTTTCTGTTCAAAAAAGTAGCATTTCCTTAGCTACAGCTATGGACATCCCACAGAGTTAAACCAAAGTCAACAACAACAGAAGAATTACACTCAATGTGCCAGGTTCATTTTAAAAAGCAGTATAATTAGAAATAAATTAAATATGATCAGTTGGTGGGACACTTCATGTTGTCCATGCTTAATTAAGATGAGGAATCACATGGTACTGCAGGCAGCAGACGGTCAAATAAAAAAAAGGATAAGAAGACAAGGACACAATCAGAAAAGGCAGAACCCAGAGGAAGCGACAGAAAATCCATCTGTTTGCTGCCTGTTGGATTCCACCTCGAAGACTAGTTCCTGTAATGTGAGGCTTTGCTTCTTTCCTCTAAGTAAACAAATTTTCTGTATACCTAGGAGCAGAAGATTAGCTGCAGTCAGGACAGTGCTACGGTCCCCACTGCCCTGAGTCCTCTCTCTTGACATTTGTTCCTTCCAGATGTCTAAAGAAAAAGTTTAGGACTAGTCTTCATTTAGCTACTTTCCCTAGTCCATCTTCCCAGCTTACCGAGGTTGTACCCATCCATGGATCAGCCCGTTATCACAGAATGGCTGTGGTATACTTCCTCTGCATTAATTTGTCTACTAATTCTAGCATGAATGAGTATGTCATCTGTGAAATCCTGCAGCAGTGAGATGTCTTGTGCAGTGAAAATTTTTCCTTTGATATTTGTCACAATTTTTTTTTAACCTGTTTTGTTTAAGGCCTACAGCTTCTCATATAATGAGAAGGAATGAAGAATCATTCCTTGTTTGGTTTCTTGACGAGGAAGCTGTTTGGCACTTTCAGAAATCATCATTGCCTTTCTCTGTGCTTTTTCATGTTCTTCTACATCTCTGGGAAACTAAAGCTATACATAGATTTCAAGTGGTTTGAGCAGTAGTTAATTACAGTTCCTGGTATGTTCTCTATTCCTTCCATAATAATTTCTGAAATTCTCTGCACCTTCTGACTCATTCCCACTAAGCCTTGAGCTAATGTTTTCATAGTACTGTTCAAAGCAAGTCCAAAATCTCTTTCCTGAATGCTAATAGCTAATCTACACTTCATCACTGTGTAGGTTATAACCATGGTGTTTTTCACAATGGTCATTATTCTGCATATCTTAATATGTGAATTTAATCTTCTGTTTTATCATCCAGTCCCTCAGTACCATGAGAAGCTCCTGCAGGTCCTTACACTCATTTTCTCTTTCGCTGCCCTGAACAAACTCATCTCTTCAGAAAATGGTATTATTTCAGCTCTTTGTGTATCATTTGTGAACACCCCGAACAGATCCCCAAGAACAGGTCCCTATGCAATGACACATTGCAATGTGAGAACACTTCTTAGCTTTTATCCACTTAATAAATCACAAAAAGACCTACTCTCTTAGCCCAGGACAACTTAATTTCCTTAAGAACCTTTGGGGAGAAACCTTGTTGAAAGCCCTTGAGAATCCTAGTATACTATAGTAGTCAGATCACCCCTACCTACATACTCATCGTTTCCTCAAAAATGCAAAGATATTTGCAAGGCATGGCTTCTTTCTGCAAAGTCTTGTTCTTTCCTTTTTATCACTCTGACTTTTAATTCTATTCTTCAGTATATATTTTTTGTCTTGCCAGCCTGCAGCTTTCCAGGCTCCCCTTCCCCGGAGCCTTTTAAAAAAATCAGCAGACCAGTCACAATGTTTGCTTCCTCTGTGCTGAGGATGATGTAAACCACAGATTTACATTCCTCTATTAACAACTGAGCGATTTCGTATCTGAGTTCCTTTAGAACTCATGAGCATAGCCCATCTGCTCCTGGCAATTTATTATTACTCATCTTACATATTCATCCCTAGACCTCTTTTGCTAGCATTTTGGTTTGAGGCAGTTCTTCTGCCTTGTACCTCATAGAGAAAGGCTCTGGTGAGGTACCCTTCTTGAACTCCAGAGCTGTGAACATTGGTGTACATAATTAATCTTCCCTGTGGGCTCCACTGCACTTACCTGCCCTCCAGGCTCCCAGGAAGGCTTCTGGCTCCTGATGTGCTTGGGGCAGTTTGTATTATTACTTTTATGCCTTCAGCAAGCTGATCCTCAAAATCTGTCTGAGGTTTGCCACATTGCATGTCTACTTTTTTTTGCTGTCTTGAAAGTGGGACATAGCTTCCAGTTTGCAGCCTTCACAGAGGTAATGTCAATATGCAAAGTGGATTGCATCCATTTTACACCATGAAGAGCCATTGTGTTTCAGTTGACTCTTTAAGATTTACTTGAGGCTTGGCTCCTGCTGCTTTAACAAACAGCTGAGACTGGCAAAGATGCTACTGCAGTGATCAGGCTGGGTATCCATGTCTCCTGTGCATACAGGTCTCTGGTGCACCTGTGCTTAGGGGGTGCTCATGTTTCCTGTGCTTAGGTGCCTCTTGCCCTTTACAGAAGAGGCCAGTAGTTTGGTGACTACATGAAGTATGAATACACCATCCATTCAACCAACTCTGCAGCAAGAGCAGTACAATGGTGGCAACTAACACTGTGAGAGTGAGAGTTTTGTCTGTCTGAATTGCTAGAGACTGCTAGAGACAGTGATAGACAGAGCAAGAGGCTGATGGAAACCACAGCCAAGCAGTGAATGTGGACAGATGAAAAACTGCAAAGGGTAACATTCTGCATATCCTTCGGGTGATTAAAAAATCCCCCTCTATCACCCCTGTTCAAGGCTGGCAAGTCCATAGTCTACCATTATGCAGAAATCCTTTTATGTACTATTAAAATGCAGCCAGCTCTGCACAAAGCAGTGATGTCCTTTAATGGCATCCATCAATACTATAAAAGACAGGAGCTGAAATGAATATAATTTCTAACAGAAATCATTACAATTCTAAACAAAGAAATCTTTTAAAGTACAAAAAAAGCAGGATAGATAGAAAAAAAAAGGAAAAGTCTAATTATATTCATAAAAACGCCGCTATTAGGGAACTAGTACAGTTAGAGTTCATCTTCTGTCCTTGAGTTAAAAAGGCGGGCATGGCTAATCCATGAAACTAAAGTCTACTTTACCTTGCATTTATATAAAATATCCCTTCATATTTCAAGGTGCCCTTTTTATTTAGGGGGAAGCTTAAAAATAAATATGGTTCAATCATTTTTCAAGGTCTAACCTTTCAGAATATGCTCAAAAGTCATCAGGGAGAAGGGCAGCCTGAAAAAGGCATGGAAAGCAAGAAGAAAAGAGAAACATGCTCCAATGCTTGGAACAAAATCTGTTCTTTCTAGTAATTTTCTTAAATTAATGATGGAGGGATGATACATTGCTGTTTATAAAAATTAAAGAGTTGGCATTTTGGGAATGATGAGATATTCCCAGGTGGCAGGAAAGTCTGTCTTTACATATTTCAGTCTTCAAAGTCCATTCTGACATCGTCCTTTTAAATGCCTTGCTCCAGTCTCAGGCTTCTTTTGGGAATACACATCTTTGATGAAGAGTCCATCCTGCCTTATAAGCTCCTGCTGACAGAGTTTCAAAGCAGCTTTGCTCCTCTGAAGTGAGTCAAGGCAGTATGTCCACCTCCCAGGTTTGAACATCAGAGCCATTGACTTTGGTAGGCATGTGTCATGCATACAAGACCAGCTCCTCCATGTGTTCTCGTGACAGACAAGTCTAGAAATGTGGTCCATATACAGCCCTAGCTCTAGGCATTAGGTAATGATTTCAATAGATTTACCCACATACCTAAATTTAATTGGCTTAAAGCTATCAAAGCCCACTTTTTTTTTCAGCATGTGTGTGTATTTAAGTATGTTTAGGCATATGCACAGCATACACAAACTGATCCATAAGCTTCCCACTACCAGTGAACTCACTTCTATGTAGGCAAAGCAACTAAAACACAGACAAGAAATAATGTACTAACATACTCCTGTGACCTGCTGTACTCCTGTATGTGAATGCTTCCCAGTACTTAATCTATTTTTAATGAATATGAGTGTTAAAAAAGGAGACAGAAACTTTCAAAATCTGTTGGCCAGCAGTTTTTCCCATGCTCATCTCAGAGGAACCTAAATGTGGTATTTGGCAATATGAGGAACAGATCAGAGTTTGGCCTATTGTCTCTAATTTCATCTGAATTTAGATGTTATTTACTGAGCATGAAATAGCCAAATTGTTCCATGGCAGAGGAACAGAAAAGATATCTGCTTAATTTTAGTGATAGATTCTCTGAAGCTAATTTTATTCAAATAAGTGTTGTGTTGTGGGTGCATGACCACACGTTATATACGTCAGCAATGCCAGGGTCTAAGTGGAAGTTATTGTGTTCCAAGTGGAAAACCATCATCATCCACTCAAAAATGTGATCAGATAATGAGTGGCTCTGAAGTGGATAATTTGACTTTATTCAGAGATGGCTCAGCACCAGATAATACCTGACCCAGATCTCTTTCTAATTCATCTAAAACCTACTACCAGCGTGATTTCATGCACTGTTTCTTGAGGTGACCTCTGATGGACCAGGGGCAGAAGAAATTAAATGAAACACAGTGTTGACACTCATAAATTTCAAAGTACACCAATGTTCACAGCTCAATGTTCAAAGTCCTGACAAAAATCTTCATTTTGTCCTCCATGAGAGGCTTACATGGGCATTTTTTATGAGGAAAGTCTAATGAGTAAAATAAAAAATTGTGTGTGTATAAATGGGAAATAAAGGTTTTAACAAAATTTCAGTATTTGGCATATGTTAAACAGGACAAAAAGGTAACTCTGGTGCCCATTGTATACAGATGAAATTTATAAACCAGTAAGACTAATTTAATTCACAAAATCAATACTGGGAAATGTTACTAAAGAACCACTCGTTGGCTTTTCATTTGTTTGTAGATATGTTTCTGGATTAATAATGATAAGTCATTACTCAGACACTGGTCAGTGTCTGCAGAGGCATTGAAAGCCATGGTGGAGTTTGTTGGTCTGTTTTTTCTCTCAGTAAAAAGAATGTTTCTTACTCAGAAATTGCCATCAGGGTAAGATACTGAGAATAACTGAAAACTGTAGGCTTTCTGGGTGGGATCTGCAAAAATATTCACTGTGGATGTAACTCAGCTGCCAGTAAAATCAGTAGGAGATTCACCAAATACATGAAAGCAGCACAGTCATGCCCTCCCTGAGGGCTCAGCAGAAACCCTAATTTAAGTTATTTGAAGGAAACTTTAGCAACATGGAAAAAGCATAGGATCCTTCCAGCATCCCTGACTGTATTGATCTTTCAGTGAGGCAGAAAGATGCTGCTCCTCATTTCATGACTGATCTAGTTTAGCAATTCAAAGCAGCCCATGCCTTTCTGATGGGATCAACGGGCTGTTACTCTACATAGCTGCTCTGAGAAGGTGGATGCTGCTGCTGCTGCTTCTTGCACAACATATAGCCACAGGGCACAAACTGGCCCCTATACTCATCTCCAGAAATATCCACCTATCTTCTCAATAGCAGGAAGACAGACACAGATTCATGGTTCAGTTTTGGAAGTTTTGCGTATCTTGGAAACTGAACCTGAGATGCATAAAGATCCTTACCCTGTGTTCTCAAGAGCTATCCAAAAGGGTTTGGGTTTGTTTTGTTTTGTTTTGTTTGCTTTTAGGGTGGTTTTAGTTTAATAGCATCCTAGCCCTAGTTTAGTAAAAGCTTATAAAACCAAACTCAGATTGCCTTTAGTATAATTTTCTCCTTTTTCTTTTTGTTCTTTCCAGTATCCTATCCCAGTACCATTGTCCTGATTTCTGTGTTTTCCCAGCCATTACAGCTCCTCAGTTTATATTAACAGCTCTGAGCTCCTTGCACCTAGTTAAAAATCGAGCTTGGTAAATTCTTTGTTATGGATAACAGTATTTACTTATGACTAGCACATTATTATATATAAAAAGCCTGCTCAGGTTTTGCATATATCTTATTCATACAAACAATAATCTGAGGAAACAAAAAAGGCTTTGAGGTGTTACTCAAACAACATATAAATCTGAGTAATAAATGTATGTTCCCTTTGTTATTCTTTCTTTCACCAAAATTAAAGTTTTAAAAGGTGTACAAGAATCTAAATCAACTCAGTGAAGCATTTAAGCACCTGTTTATCTTTAAGCAACCATGTAATTAATCAGCTTCAGCTGTTATTCACTGACTTCAGAAAGACCAGTCCCATAAACTTCCCTCTGCTTGGTAGCTTGCTGCCATCCAACCCCAGTGATGAGAGCACAAATAGTCTCGATCGAGAAAGCACCTTGCATCCATTTTAAAAGAAGATTGCAATCACATCTGCCACCAGGTTGAGAGGGCTCTGTGATGGGCAATTGCTTCTCTCTAATGAATGTTTGTCATCTAGCGACTCAGTCGTGAAGATGGGCATTGGGAACTCTCTGCTTCCTGGTGAAGGAGTGGTTCATTTTTCATGAAACCCACACATCACCATATGTGTTGGAAGATCAGAGGGCAAAAGGGGAGAGTTATATTGCTGACAAATAATTGCAGTGTGTCTGTTTAACATTTGCAACAAATCATCAGCAGCATTTAGAAGGGCTGCCTGGAGGCCTGGAGCTGTCAAGCCAGATAATGGCCTGAAACACTGCTGGCTAATAATAACACCGGGCTTCACTGCACCGTGTTTAAGCGTAAACTCGAGAGGGCTTTTTTTCCTGTTTTGTTCCCCTCTCTGCAGCTGTTGACATTACATTTTCCAAGGCGTGTCTCAAGCAGATCCAGTCTGACCTTTAGAAGACACGACCCGATGTCTCTTGCAGCCACACATCACAGCTCCACTAATGTGAGGCACAGCGGTCACAGGGGCACCAAAAAACCCAATACACAGCCCAAAGTGGACCTGACCACCTTGGTCAGTGGCTGCCAAACCTATGGATGATTGTCACACTGCAAATGTAAGGCAGGGCTCTGGGGCACCAAGGTGTGAAGCACAATCCTGGTACATCAGGATGAAGTAGCTCTTTCTCTGTGAGCACCTATGTGCTCTTCATGGTGATAACCAAGGAGATGGTGGAGAAGATACTGGGTGAGGGTACCCAATTTTACCTTGCTTGCTAGTTTGTTCATCCAGCCAAATGCAAAAATGGCCTGAGGGTCCTAAAAACCTGAACAAGTGCTCAGACCCCTGAGAAGAGTGGGTATGGCTATTTGCTCTTGGTTACCCTACTGTGAAAGGGGTGAATTATCAGGTGGAACTTTTCACTCTGAAAAACAGGGAGGGAAAGGCATAAGGTTCAACACCCCAAAGCAAACAGCCCAACCTCCATTGAACACAGTGAGGAAACAATCTTACACTGTTGTGAACAGCTGTCTTTTGGCATTAACCAAGCTGCAGCTAACTTCAGGGGTGAATCTGGCCTCAGTATCTATATTTGGAGACAGTGCTGGAGAAGAAAGGGTGTAAAAGCCATAAAGCACTGTGTCCAATTAAAAACTACTTGCAAAACCTCAGCAAGAATACAAACATGCTCAGCACTGCAAATTTAAAGAAAAAAAAAATGCTTATTTTCTAAAATCACTTTTTTTAGTTCCACTCACCTTGATCCAAACACAGCCAAAGAGCATGAGGATTTTATTGTACCTCAACCATGTCTGAAAGCATAGAAAATTACAATTCAGACACTAGTCACATCCCGTAGTTAAAAAATCAGGGAGATGTGAGTGAAGTAGTGGAGAGAAACCAACCGCACAGGGATGAAGGAGATAAATCAACTCAAGGACCTGTGTTCAAACTGCTGTGAAGTATAATGGGTTTCATCTCTATCTGAATGCTCAGACTGTAAAGGTACGGCAAGGAGGTAATAGCAGTGCTGAGTGTAAAACATCACATTACCCGTAACTGCAAGATGGCAGCATTGTGGGAAACAACTGGCTTGGGGGAGCTAAAGGCAAGTAACATGCCTCATCATTCATCTGCTAAAGTGCCTGGATTCATGCCAGTGTAGTGCAGATCAAATTTATAGTAAATTAGGGCCTTTCTAGTGTCCACTAGATCTAAATGTTGTTTCATTTGAGAAGTGCAGGATTCAATAGAAATACAACATAGTTTTTCCTCTGGCCAGACTGTGAAGGGAAGGAGGCACAAATTACCAATGTCCCCAGCAGCAGTATCATGGTGACAACAAGGAGCACTGTGGGTCAGTTTTCTTCTCCATCTCTTTTTTCCTAAATACAGGTGCAAAGCAACAACATGGCTGAGGTCTTCTACTGGCTTCAGGTTCAGCCAAAGGGCACAGGAGAACTGAGCAAAACTTCATTGTTTCTCAAGTGCCCCCAAAACTTGGGCAGTCTATCAAAACTAACTGATCTCTTATGTATCCATTTCCTAGAAGGCTAAAGTAGAAGATTACAGTGTAAGGTGTTTTCTTGTTTAAACAAAGGCTGTTCAGCAGCACATAACTAAAGGAAGCAATAGTGACACATAACCTGAGTTAATGGTCAATTCATTCTGCCTCATGATATCTGTGTTCTCCCACTGTACAGGCTTTGTCATTTTAGCTGGGAAACCTACAGTATTGGTATGACATGTCCTGTAAAACATACTCTTCCCCTCAGTTTTCTAGTTCTGTGTGTGTATTTCTGATAAAATTAATATTTTAATTAGAAACACCCCACAAACCTACATCCTCTACCAAAATCCCCAAATACTGCCTATCAATTTAGGTCTTTTTCCTGCATTTCCCCAAGCACAGAACCTAATTTATGCAAAATACTTCATGTTTGATTTTGGTCATGTCACAACTTCTCAGGAGGGAAATTCATCAGACCTAACTTCAGCTATCTAAAATTAGGTGCCTTGTCCCAGCTTTCAGCATAGGCTCCCACTGTTGTCAGAACTGTCTGATCTGCACTCAGAGACAGAGTTCCCCAGAGGCTGCTTCATCTTCTCCTGGCAGAGGGGCCCAGGTCTCTGCTTTGGCAATCATTAATCTTCTATCTGTGCTCTGCTGCTTGCCCAGCAGGACACATCTGATCCAGATCAGGAGTGATTTATGCTGGCTTTATGCACAGATAAACTCAGAGCCGGCAGATGAGGGCAGCTGTGAAATGAGGATAATTCTTCCCCTCTCTCATTATTTTGCCTGTTGTGTTCATTTTCATTTCTATCCAGCAAATACTTATCCATGTTTAATTTTAGGCAGATTCATAATAATAAGCAAGGCGCAAAGTTTCTGCAGGACTGGGGCCCAGAACTGCAAATCTTCAGATGAAGGTCTGTTTCTCAGCATGTCTTTGCACAGCAAGTACTGTGCAATTCCAGCTGAGACTTCTAGGTCCTGAATTATTGAATTATTGTCATCAATATCAGTGCCAGCTGACAATCAAACATCTTCCTGCTGCAGATACAAAGGAATAGGTGGTTGCAAAAGTTCCCCCAGCCTCTCAGCCATTTGGCTTCATAGACTGAAATGAATTCGGCACAGTCTCCCCTCTAGGATCCAAAATTGAAATAAAATCACGGGTTTTATCAGGGTAATGCTTGCCAAAACACACACCAGCATGCCTCTCTGATCTATCTACAAGGATCAGCCAGATAAAGGGCATGTGACAAGTAGGAATTTCTCAGAAGCATTTGGATTTGGCAAAGCATTAACAGGCAATTAAAACGTTGTGTGAACCCATTTTGCCTCTGATATTTACAGAGTTAAAACATTTCCTTAAAAAGAAAACAAAACCAAATAGAGCTCATCAGCTTAATGAGAATTTTATTATACTACCTCTTATTTACTGGTATGGAAATGCTCAGATTGTTCTGTATAAATAGCATCCTGTTTCTTTTTCCCTTTTCTTAGTTTTTAAACTTATCTTTAAAATGCATTTGCCATTAATCTGATAACCACTGTTTCCTTCAGCAATGATCAAACCCTGCCCTTCAGATTAACTTTATTTGAAGATAAGAGATGATTCATTTATTGTATCTTTTTAATTATGAAATGTGATTTAGGTATAATTATCCTATTTACTAAGCTTAGAGTGAGTTCACTACTCACTCTGGCCAACACTCAGCCCAGTTCTCTGTTCTAACCTGTTTCCAGTTTATATGATAAAGTGACCGTATTGCTTCGGACTTTCATTTTATTGTTTCTTTCATTGAAGTCCCAGGAGCTTTAAGCACTAGAATGACCCTGTGTATACACAGACTTTCTCACAGCAGAGAGGTGTCAACCATAGGAACCCTGTATGTGAGTCTTCTCACCTCTGGCGCAGATGTCCATTTCTGTGCTACCCATTCAAGATCCTGTTCTCCAGGGGAAAGAAATAAGCACTTCCAGACAGAGACTGCTCTGGGTGGTCTAGTTTTTTTCTGTAGTCTACAAAAGGATTCTTGACAAAAGGTTTGCATGCAGGTTTCTGTTACAAACCTCCACAAGAGGATGGACACATTCCATTCTGTGTGTGTCCAAAATCCACAGATTTTCAAACAGAAAGGCATTACAAAAAATTCAGTATTATGACTCTTGTTGTGCCTCTGCCCCAGCCACTGTGCAAGCACAATAATCCTATATACAGGACAAGAATAACCAGTGGAAGACAGTGGTACACACACCTTGGTGAATGTTATATACACGAGTATAAAATCCAAGTGTCAGAAGGCATTTTGTTGGCAAAACATTTAGAAGTGCCTGTCTGTAATCCTAAGCATGGCATTATCTGAGAGTACTGATAATTCTCACTAGGATATTTAGGTGCTTGTGTTGCATTTGTAAACTGAAGTGGAATCATAACTGTCCTGTTAGTAGGATGCAGTGCTGAGTTCTGCTTCTCATCTCCTTCTCTGGAGACTTTCGAAACCTGCCTGGATGTGTTCCTGTGCATCCTGATCTAGGTGGCCCTGCTCTGGCAGAGGGGTTGGACTAGATTATCTCCAGAGCTCCCTTCCAACCCCTACCATTCTGTGATCACTGCTTTAAGCAGCTGCCTGTTCTCAGGGAACAGTGGGTTTCTGGCTCAGCGCAGCAGGAATGTTGGTTTCATCTCCAAGTCCAGACAGCTGCTTTTAGGGTAAACAGGAGCTGGAAATCTGGACGTATTTCCCAGCCAGACTCAAATATGGGAAGAGAAAAGCAGGTTTAAGTAGACACCATTTCATTTCAAGTAATTCCTGATTAATGGTTTTGAGGGAGCATCCCAGACAAAGGGAGTCTCAGACTGTCTAAAAGATCTGTAAAAAAAAAGGGATTTAAGACCTTCTGGCAGTGGTCTGTCCTCACCACATCATCATGACAGACACTGTAGATGCCACAGGTTGCCTGGGAAGGCAGCATTTTGTTCTAACAAACAGACTCTTGACTCTTAGACTCTTCTGGTCACTCAAAGAGAAAATCTTGAGCACAGAAAACTGAGAGGGTTGAATTGTACAGGCCAGTTACAATGGCTATTTACAGCCCCTGTGTTTTGCAAAGTTTGCTTTTATTTATTCTCCTGATGTTCCCTTCCTGATGGTTCCCTCCTGGTGACAAAGGAGAAGAACATCAAATCAATTTCCAACTCCAAAGCAACACAGGAATGGCAAAGAAAGTGTTTGCCTGTGTAACTGTTAAAAGTCTCTGCTGCCATAGCAGGCTGGGGAAATAGCACTTAAATACTGTACGTAAAAAATTCTAATCTGCATGGAATCCTAGACATTTTGTGGTATCTGCAGTGATGTCATTAGCCCACTCTTGTAAAAGTAAGCTTTTGTCTTCAGCTGCTATGACCCTGGGAAATTCATCAGCACAGCTGGGTTCCAAGAAGGCATCAAATCACATAATACATGGGGATAGTCAGCTTACTCTCACCTGCATTTAAAAGCAATTTTCTTGTCCTTAAATAATCTACACATGTTAATTAGAAGCTAGTAAAGTAGCTTAAATTGTGTGAAATTAGAATGAATTATTCATGTCATTCCTTGGCTGCAGCAGTTGCAGCTAGTGTTTTTGTTTTGGGCAAAAAAAGACTTAAATAATGAGAAGATGAAAATTTCTATTAATTTGTTTTCCCAGGAATAGAAGCCTTTTCTGTTGAACAGGGCTTCAGTTTAGAAGAGTACTTCAGATGAGAAAAAAACAGCTACTCATTTAGCTAGTACATGTTGACTGATCTTTAATCACTGACTAGCCTCAAATTACTTTCAGAGATATCAGTGATGCAAAAATGTCTTTTGCAGGCTACACAGACCATGTTCTCTGCCCATGGCACAATGTTTCCTACAGCAGGAAAAGTAATTTAGAGGTTGCTGATTTGAGGTGGAATATTACAAATTTACCATTTTCTAAGAAACATTTCTGCAAGGAGCGGAACATATGGGTCTATTTCTCCTTGGGAGCAGAGGCCAGCTTTGGTAATGTTCTTTGAACACAAATCCATGCACATGGCCCATGATTCACCAACTCTTTCTGGGAAGAGCTACAGACTTAGATCTTTCTATCTCTTCCAACCTGAGGCTGAATAAGTAGTAGGAACAGAGATGAAAGGCAGAATTTAGAAATACTAATTTAGCAGGTTTTGACTTAGAGCAACTTTGCTAAAGCAAAATGAATAAGACTTAGATAGAAAGATAATTAGCAGAAATGCAATTAAGCTATCCCAACAGGAACCATCTTCAGCATCTCAGCCAGAACATGCTGTTCAATCTCACCAGGTAGAGTGGTCCCAGTGTCATCCAAAGTATTCAGCTAAAGAAAGCACATTCTCATTTATCTGCTTGAAAACAAATTTAAAATCCAACTGGGAAAATATCAGAAGAAAGTGAACATAGAGGAGTAGAAACTCAGGAATAAGAACTGAAGAAAAGTAATAAAGATTCTGCATCTGCATTTTTCTATATGGGTCCAATAGTAGTACTCTATGGTACCTAAAGATGCTATAAATTTCTTTACTCCATTACAAGGCAATATCGTTCTTCTAAATGTCAGAGATGTCATTCATTGGTTTTATTATTTATATATGGCTGTACTCAGGATCCCTGGAAGAGCCTGCATCCTCCCTAATTTGTTTCCTTTACCTCACCCCCTAAGTTTACATGCAGCAAGAGATTTCAGCCAGGCAAAAGCATTAGCAGTATAAATACAAGAGACAGAAAGATAAAAGATGCACAGAGATCCAACATAGCTTTTCAAAAAAGCAGAGAAATGCAGCAGACACATAAAAAACCACCACCTGAGGATATGAAACTCCAGTGCAACAACCAGCTTGGGGCTATAATCCAGCCAATGGATGGCTGTCATACCTCTTAATGTGCACCAAGCACCAGCCCCTACTTTTCATTAAAGGGTTGAATTAACTTGTTTTTCTGTACAATAGAAGTTTATTTTTGGGGCCATTACTCAAGAATAGATGGCATATGGGAAGTTCACAGCTAAGTGTACCCCATGATAATGTGTTCATGTTCCTGTTCCCAAAGTCAATGGCAGATACAGGAACAGACCCAGTTTCAACTCCCTGTCCACTGCCCTACTCACTAGACCACAAAATTGTTTTTTATATAGACAGACATATAAAGATATGGATGGATGGCTTAAAGCCTGATTATATTGCCATATGGACACCTAAAAATTAGCATTTTAAAATGCAAAGGATTTTAGCTGCTGCATATTAATGAGTCCAATCTTCTACAATAAGGCAATAATGAAATGACCTAAAAAAGCAGTTAACATCAGTAGAAGTGAGATCAAACATAGCTCAAGTGCTAAAAACTCTCCTATGACTACAGAGGAGGCAAGCACACTTTCTCATCATAACTTCCCTGCCCTATACAATGCAGCCATCTCAAATACTATGGAACTATTTCTGGGTCAAATATCTAACACAATTCTGTCCATTCACCTAAAATCTTGAGCTGCTTTGTATCATCTCATCTTGCAAAACTCTTGCATCTGAAGAGGAAAACTCACAGTACTGTCAGAATCGGTTTCAGATCTGGCATCTCTATGTGTGTATTGACATATAGAGGTGAATGCATTTAAATATCTGTAGAAGACTTTTTTTCTCCTACCCTGGTAAGATTTGTGATTTCCCATTGGGTTTGGTGTTCTCACACACATGCCTACAGCATAACAAGGTACACTTTCTAAGCTATTGTAGATATTCCTTGTGACAGCAAGCAAAAGAGAGAAAATGCAAAGCCACACCAAGCCATCAAGCTCACAGCAGGAGAAATGAAACGTACGTCTTCAACAACATAAAATGCATTGGGTCAGGTTCTCAGCAGTGGGACTCCTGCAGATTTCCAGGAACCACAAACATAATCTTTGTGCCTTGCCAAGCGCCCTGGATATGTGATCCATTCAGAGGAATGTAACTTTAGATTTGCCTTATTCCTGTCATCTCTCCATTTATTTTAACTGATGCAATGAGATGTAACATGGCAGAGAATGTCCCTGGTGCTATCATATTTTGAGTCTTTATGCAGTGACATGAAGACTGTTCAATAAACCTGTTGAGTACTTGGCAGAAACAACTGTGCAGGAAACATGGTTGTCACTTGCTTTTGCAGATGAAGTTCTTTGACGTCTGGAACCAATAAGGATAGAGCAACCACAAGCAGAGTAAGTTACAATAAGTTATGAGAGCAACTTGAAACTTTGAAATGTATTTCCCTGGAAATTTGGACGTCAGCATTTCCAGTTAAATTAAAAGTCCATAGAATTGTACTAATAGAAAAGAGTGCAGGCTAATCCACAGATGCTGACTTTTTTTTTCCCCCCCATCTAATTAATATACTTCTTTTCTTCTTCAAAGTGTTAGGCTATTTCATTACAAACTCAAATAGGGGACACTTTGATCTAAAAAATAAGTTGGCTTAGATGTCTGCCAATTAACAGCTGTCCTTAAAGATTTTTACAATAAAACTGATGAAAAATTCTGGTATATCATGCTTACATTAGGTTTAGTATCAGAACACCATAGAACATTTATTTGACATGATATGACATACCATTCAGAAATGAGTGTGTTGTACATTTTGAAACAAAAAATTAGAGATATAAAAGTGAAAATAAAAAAAAAAACCCACCCCAAAACCAAACAAACAAAACCCAAAACAAAACAAAACACAGAAAAACACCACACCTAACAATCAGTAACAACTGGTTAAGTAATCCAGAAATAAAATCTTGCTATGACCAAGAAAGGTATTTTTAAAACACAATGCTTCCTTCCATTAAAAAAAAAAATATATATGGATGGAAAATACAGTATACTTTCATATATTTTTTTTTTTAAATACTCTTTTAGGAAACATAATAGCATAATTTCTATAAGTAACAAAACAGTTTTGGAAAAGTCTGGTTGCAAGTACCCGTGACCTTACTAATACAAAGAAGGTTTCCCATTGTGCAACAGGCCCTTTAAGGGAACTTCCTGCCCTCCAGCTCCACCCTACAGCCAGTATATAAGCGAGCAATCTGGCCCAAAGCACTTGTTGAAAGTTTGAGATACTGTAGGAGATGCTGGGGGGATAGGGGATTACTGCATTACAAGGATTGCTCAGCTCTATGGAGGCCACTCTCAAGAAAAAGGTATTGCTGGGGGCATCTGGGTGAAAAGATCATGGGTGGTTGAAACACTTTGGTTTTTGGAGAATCTAAACATGGAGTTGGTGATCTACTGGCCTCTTGGTGATCTACTGGCCTCTGGGTGAAGGAGGCTGAGAAGTGAGTGGCTGGATTAGTTGTGACCTTTTTGCATTAGAGCTTGGGTTGTGTCTCATGAAGGAATCATGCTTTGTGCTTCTATAGTGTTTGATTTGCAGGTGCTGCTGGGCAATTCTGTCTTTAGGGTATTAGGAGGTAATAGGTGGCTGGCTCCCTGCTGTGGGAGGGAGGCTGGTGTCTGCCAGGTGTTTGCTATCTATCAGAAAATAAATCTGAAATTCAGGATCCCTGTTTGCTTGGCCTGTAGCTCTGATTAGAATGTTGTGATCCTCTCATTTCAGCCTTGATAAGAACTATATTACAGCATGTTATTTTACATATTAAAAATGAACCTTAAATGCCTTGCACTAATTCTAGTTGTCTGCAAATTTTTTGTTGGTTTTTTTTGTTTGCTTTAAGATGCTTAAAGTATGAATAATGAGGACAGAAGGAGTAGGTCAAGGGATCAGGTAATACATATCCAGAAGAAACAGGAAGGAATAGCAGTTGGAAAACAAAATTTCCTTGAATGAGCTCTTGACATGGATGAGAACTAACTTTGCCAAACTCAGATGGTGCTGTAAGGAGCAGTGAAGTTAATTCCTCCTATTGCTGAAGTGCAGTGTAACCTATTTGACCTTTATCTGTCCTCGTTACGTGGTGATGAGATCAAAGCTGACCTCTGGCTGAAGTTTTGCTTAAACTGGGCAAATTATATTCTCTACTGAATTCATAAAGAAAAATTACATTTGGAAAGAAAAAGCTACTGGGGCTACGTCTCAAAAGTTTTTGTGTACAGAAAAGTATCTTATGTATTGTTATAACTGCTGCTTTTGGGGAAGCTGCATTATCCTATAAGGTAATGGATTAAACATTAATGTTACAGAACATATTCATCACCTCAGCCTTGTTGGTGTATTAAGCTACTAGACAATTTTCATGCTAGTCTGGTATTTACATCTGTGAAAAGAGATTATAAAATGCAATTGTACTTGAGTGTTACACCGCCCCTGTTACGCTTCAGTTACAGAGGATAGAGGTTCCTCTAATTCCATCTCATTCTCATTCTCCAGTGGAAGCTGTCATGATGCACACATCTAATTCTTAAGGACTGCAGTTCAATGTCAGCATGTTGCTTTTGATAGATAGATGGATTGTGCCCAGCCTTGCACAGATGTGTTAAACAGGGTCTTAAAGATATTTAAAAGAAAATAAGAGAATCAGTCCATGATTTACTAGAAAAACATTTAAAATGTGCTTTGAATGCTAAAAAATATTTTTCAGCTTATTTCGCAGGTGAAGTTAAAAGGCCTTGCTCTGGTGCAGAGCCAAGTGGTATAAGAGCTGGGGATACTGGCAAAGGCTGGCTTCTCAATGTGCTGTTGTATGGAGTGATTTGGCCTTTAAATTTTGTTGAATCTTCATAGCTGCATTTCTAAATTTTACGTCTAAATAGAAGGTGACAGTGCTTCCTAGAAAGTGTAGTAAACAGCATATTTCTGAATTTTAATTAACATAATATTCAATAGTACCTTGGGATGTGGTTTGGCCTTAGTAAGCTGAGCATTTATAGAGGTGAAATGAATGATTTTCAGCCTTGGAACAGCACCTTTATTTCAGTGGCTTTATTGACTATAATGGCTGTGGTTACTTCAAAGCAAGGTCTTTGGCATCTACAAATGCTGATCTCTGTCTAGCTAATAAGTAAGGACCTGGACCTTCATAAGTACTCAAGTACTTAGTGGTCCTGGATTTTTCCAGGGCTGAGCCTGGGCACATCAGTGTCCAACTGGTGAGCACCGTGCATTGCAAGGCAGCCTCTTTTAATGTTGCCTGGAGCTATGTTATAGAAAGAGTGGTTGGTTGACCATTCCATGTCACTTAAGATGGCTGAGATATACTATATAGCTACAATGACAAATTTAATGTTCACACAACTTCTACATAAATTTCATTTATGTTAGTACTGCATAGCGAGCTTCAGATGTGCTGATGTTATATATTCTGAGTATGCAAGCAGGGTCTGAAAAGAGCTTTTAATCACTGCCTAAATTCTGAGTATGCAAATGGGCTTTTCCCCATCATACTGAAGTTGTCCTTAGATCTGAAGGTGGTACTGAGTCCTTATAATAATAAAAGTAAGTTGTGTGGTCTCACAGAAGGTAATTCCTGGAAGGCAGACTGGGACTACTGAAAAATGACTTCCACTGCTCTTCTGCTTTCTGTAAGGCAGATGCAATGATGATGACTATGCAGTGTGAGCGTGGTGACTGTCCTTTATCATTACAAACAAGTTGAGTGTGTAGATAGCGTGTACTTAGTGGGCCAAATTCCTTCTTGACTGTCTCACTGAAGCCCATTTTTTTTCTGTGCTACCCTGGCAACAGTAAATATTGGTAGGAGAAGCAGGGTGTTTTATCTGCTCCAGGTACACTTCACAGGGAGATTTAATACAATTTATTAGATCAGTATAGTAATGAATATCCTGATCATTACAAGATGTGATCACTTGGAATTTACACCATTTCCCAGGACAGAATATCCCACATTTGGGAAACTGGTTAGCACAAGGCCATTTTCCTGTTGCTTCTCCTTCCTTAGACCCGAATTCAGAACTGTATTTTCTACACAAAAGATTGCTGCTCTTGGAAGGATTTGAAATATTTTGTGAAATAAATTGTCTCTCAGAATAGCTCACTGAAATTTGTCAGCTTCCTTGGAGTATCTGCAGGTGATACCAGGCAAATACCTTGCTAGATGGCCTTAAACTGAATTTAACACTTAATCCAGGTCTGTAATTTGTGAAATATTCATCTTTGAAGAGAGAGTGGATTACAAAGCCAGACTCTAAATATCTATGAGGTTTGGAAAAAATTTAAGCTGGAGCTGTACTTTGGCTTAAAGCTCTCCATCTAATACTGATGCAATATTATCTTCAGAGAAGCACAGAGTGGTCTAAGGAATTTAGAAAGAACTTTGTTTCCCAGCACTTATGCACATTGAAAGTTTTTTCATCTCTCCTCTTTGCTTGGCTTTTGTAAGATTGTATGATCCATTCATTACAAAGAGAAATGCTCCTTCAGCCCTTAAAAAAAAGCTACTTGAAAAATAAAACCAAACATTATTTTTCTTTGCTCAGTTTTCTACATAAAAAGAAGCATCATGCTTGGCTCAGTTGTGGTCAATTAGAAGATGCTGGGGATTTGCATCATGTGTGTTAAGACCTTTACAGTGGACGACTGAGATCCGCTGTGGGTTGAAGGCTCGTGTCATGGTAGAGCCGACAGCTCCAACATTGTGTGACCTGTGTGGGGAGGCCTCTATTTGGGTGGTGTTAAGCTTCTGGTAGTATCATGAGTATTCAGAGCTGCAGCTTCCTCAGACAAATTTATCTAAAATATAAAATGTTTATTTGTGTAAAACTGCTTTGTAAATAAAATAATTAATCTCATACCTGTTGTTCTGTACTTCGATGAGCTTGGGTCAGTGTGTCCTAAGCAGTCTCTGCAAGTTTTTTCTGTACTGTCTATTCATTGTCCATTAACTTGGAACCACAATGCTGCCTTATTAATTATGAATGGGCACCCTGCCTGTTAAAACCATGTCTGGATCTGGTTCAAGTCTTGCTTTTTCTTTCTGCATTAAGGTAACTCCACCACCAATTCAGGTGTTCCTCTTGTCTTTTATTCGTTTAAGTGAGATCAAGCAACAAGCCCTCAAAACCCAGTGTCTGTGTATCACTTGAAAAACAGTTTGCTGCTATTTACTTGTATTCAGGTTCAGCCACAACAGCCCAGTAGCCTTCTGAGGCTTTAGGGTGTGCCTTGGAATCATGATTAAAATTACATAGCTATTTCAAATAGTAGTAAGGAAATAATGCAGAAGAAACTCTCCCTGTTTCTTACAGCTGGCTTGCTGCATAGAGCAAAATTTTCCATCAGACACATAGGATATACATGATCATTTAAGAACAAAGGATAAATAAAAATAATAACCAGAAATAAACTGAGAACATACCACCTTGTTATTTGTCCTTTAATGTTTTCAAAGCATTTGCATTTCAAAACACACTAATCTGTCCACTTTGATTTATTTTTATTGAAATACAAATCAAACTCAAAGCCCAAGGGAAGGGGGATTTTTTTAGCCTGTGGCAGAGAAACAATTTTAATTTCTTTTAAATGTATTCTGTGCTCCTTTGTTCTTGTTCAGTCAAAACATATATGGATTTCAATGAGTTGTGTTCAACCAAGGAGTAACTGAGGACTGCAGAAGAAGGTTTCTGACTGTGTTTGTAGCTCTGTAAATCTCCCCCAAGTGTTGAGACAAGGTGTAGAAACTGCCCTACTTCCACCATTACATGGAAAACTAAATGTTTGTTGAAAATAAGGAAGCCTAAGGGGAGAAGTTCTTTGATAATTACATGACAAGCAGAGGATGTTAGTGACTGACTAGGCTCTTTGCTCCAGGGAAATGCTGAAGGACTTCAAGCAGTTGACTCCAGGCTATTTTCAGCATCAGCACTGGGTACAAAAGCAGCCAGTGTCAAGTTGTCTAAGCTCCTTGTAGGTGAAGAGTGACTGTACTTACGATACTGAGCATCAAACCACAAACTCCCCACAATCCTACCAAAAGGAGCTGTCAGAAGTGGGTGCAATTTGGACATCTGCTTTCACTTTAACAAACTATCATTTTCCAAGGGGATGAAAAAAAACCACTTTATGAATTCCTGAGCAGTTCAGTTGACCCAGATGGATTTCAGACAAGACCTTAGGAGAAGAGCTGACCACCCAACTGGAAGCCTCCCTCCTCCAGTGAAAAGGTGTCACTGGGAGGCTGCTGTAGTAGTGAGAAAATCAGAGCATACACTTTACATGCTGTGGTTTAGGGGTTCACAAGGAAACTGCTGCTTGTCATTACATCTTCCAGGGATTTGCTAACATTCAATACCTTCCAAGATGCTGCTTCTCTAGTAAAAAAGATGAGTTTTTTCACTGAGAGGCTCCTGAGGTCCTTCACATATATGTTGCTTGGGTGCCATCAGATTCTATCTCAGAGCAAGTTTGCACTGTGGTGCAATGGATGAAATGGAAAATAGCAGAAGATTACAGTGTATTTTAGACAAAGAACTACAATGCCTTTAAAATATCCTTTTTCCCCTCATTCTTTTCTGAGAGTCAAAAGCTCTCCTTGAACCACATTTGACTTAACAGGTAGATAGCATAATGGTGTTCATGGGCACTGCATTTATTTCTTATTCCTGCGGATCGCTTCCACCAATAGGTTAGAACCAGAAGACTGAATATATCAAAATCAATTTATTCACTTCTGCTAGGAGAGGAATTTTCCTAAATTGTTAATACTCTTCCCCATCTTTTCTCTTGCCTCTCTTCACCAGACTTTTCTGGCTATATAATACTTAAGTTGAGAGAAAAATACATCTTTCCCCACCACCATATTCTCTGCAAGTGAAGAACATTGAATACTTCTCAGATCAATTGGTATTTTTAGCACAATAGATAACAATAGTTCTGTTCTCTTCAGCTATGGGTGAAAAGGGAATTAAGTAATTGACCAATTAGAATTTAAGGGATGGGAATTTAGGGAATTAGGCTAAACTTTATTTTTGCCTGTTGAAGTCTGGTGTTTCTTGTTACTGTCCTTAATTCTTTTCTAATGCCTTGTCCCATGACAAAACACCTGTTACCTGAGAAAAGATTTCCAGAGCCATGGATTACTGTCATTAGATACGTCAAACATTGAGTCTAGGGATGTTAATTCCTAAGTACACAAACTGGTGTTTTATAGTGTCTCCCTTCAAATTCCTTCCAAAGGAAAATGCCCGGACAGGCTATGCATTAGTGTGAAAATATTTGTGTGCATTAGTATGTTGCATGTGTGGAAGGACTTGTGCTTTCTTTTGTGTGTGCATCTGGAAGAAGGTGCTGTGTCTGTGTATTCGGAGAGCAGTACACAAGTAGGAATCAGCAGGGAAGATTATCAGCCAGAGCACGTCATCTCTGAGGAAAAGGAAAGACAGGATCTGAGTGGAAATTTACTGCTGCAGCTGGAGACACTTGAACTGTATCAGAGTAACCTCTGTAACTCTGCTCTCTGGAAGGTGCTGTAAAGGACTAACCTGCTTTTTTTCTAATGAATAATGGAAATAATATTCCAACATTACTAATTAGGAAAGATTTTCTTTTCAAAGACTTTAATAAAGAATATTAATAAGCATCAACTTGAACAACATTTCAGGAACATGGAGTTGTGCAGAGAAGCTTAAAGTTCAGGGCTCTGGTAAAAGCTGCTGACAAAAAAGGCAGAAAAACTTCTCTCACCCAGTTCAAAATTTAGCTCCAGTGAGAGGTCCTGAGATCCTTTCCAGAAGATTTAATCCAATAAAAGCAGAAGGACTTTTGCATTTGATTTCTCAAGGAGTGGACATTCCAACACTGTTTATGCAATCTTAGTTGCATGGTGCCTTCCAGGACTGGTGCATGGGCTGAACATTTAGGAAGACTAGTGCCTCAGCACCAAAAGGACACCAAACCTCTCTCTTTCAAGTTGCAGCTAGATATCAAAAATCCAGTAGATAAGAAATGGGACATGTTTAACCAGCAGGCTCATATACAGAGATGATGTGATGCATTTGAAGCATTAGTGGCTGACTCACTGCCACTTGCATGAAGAGCAGTATTGGCCGCTGGGCACTTCCTGTTCTCTTTCCACTGCTACTTGGTGGAAAGTAAGTATAATGTGATCCGTGTCATGTTCTGGGTTATCTCCTAGAGATAGTTGTGTTGATCTTTTACTAGTTTATCTGAGGCACACAATGTTGTTGTTAAAAAACAGTGGTGGTTCAAACAAGGGATTTAACATGGTCTGTTGAAATCATCCTGCAGGCAGCTCAACTATCCCAATGACTGTACCCTGAGTGACTCAACTGGGAAGTATGATGAGAACAAGCCTTTTTAGCTGGTTTTGATATTCTACTTACTCTTTAATATCTTCTGGTGGGTCTGGGTCTAGCCCAGGTTTTAGGTCTGAAGATGGCCTTTGAGAATTTGCATAGACTTGCTGGTGCCATATAACTCCAGAGGTGTGAGGAGTTTGGATGTGTCAAAAAATGGCAAATAAATCATGGCACTGAAATGCATGGGTCTCTTGGCTATTAGTTTATTAGCTTGATTATTAAAATAGGCTTTTCTGCTTTCCATGAGTCATTCTAGGACCTATATGAAAGGACTCTGCAGAAGTAAACTTAGCCCAAGTTTTGGGGTTAGTCACTTTTAATTGAACAGTGGGCAGACCATTCACCTTAGGAATCTCAAGTAAGTTAATTGACTGGAGTTGCTCAGAGTTATTGGTGAAATAAGTGAAGTAGTAATGCTTTGTCTAAATGTCACAATATAAGTAGCAATAACTGCTTGCAGGTAGCTCGGTGCTGTTGAATGTAGGCTGGAATGTATTCAGAAACCAGCATGTCTTTGGAATATTGCATCACCTGCTCCATATTGCAAACAAGATATGTTGCAAAGCCAGAGCAAGCCACAGCTATGCCAGATTCACTACTGGCTGTTCCTTCTCCCTGCTTTTTCTCTCTGGTACAAGCACAGCAATACCTCATTTGGAATATATTAAATATAATGTATCACAGCAGTATGGAGTTATAATGCAAGCATTGCTAAAGGTTATCTCTTCCTTCTACTACATACTTATGTGCTGTGTATTTCTTACAAGCCTTGTATCTGCACTTACACCTTAAATCACTATGGTGCAGAGAGAAGACAGATCTGTTTAAAGATACTTCAACAAAATGGGCAGTTTTGACTTCTGGTTGAGTTAATGAGTAGCTGAGAGCTGTGCTCTACTGATTTGTAAGAGTACTGGTCTTCTATCCTCAGGCTGTGAATTTCTCTATGGAGTGCCCCACCTTTTGCTGTATATTCAGTTGGTAGTAGTACATCCGGCACAGGAAAATTCCATTAACACTTAAAATAATGCAGTGAAAGCCATGCTAAAATTTGAGGGTGAAATAAGTTCTAGATCTGCAGACCAAGAAATTCTATTATGCCTGCTAAGGCTTCAGATGAGAAAGCTCTTCACAACAGGGAATGTGAGTCCAAAGAAGTCTGCTTGCACTGACTGATACTCTAGTGTCATTTAGAGGTAGTATGCTTGGAAGAGATAACATTTGTCCTGTACTAAGCAGCTGACTTCCCTGTGGTTGGGACTATAGGTGAGGTCTCTAATGCATTTGGCCTTTCTGGGATATATGCAGCAAGAAGATTGCTGACATGTATGCCATTAGGCCTTAGGGAACTTGCAATGAAGTTGTTTGAGCATCCGCTTTCACCCAGCTCTGTGGTTGCCACTGCGCAGTTGTACTGCATTCTCTGCTCTGCCGAAGCAGGGACTATTTTAATAAGAGATGAAGTAGTCAGCTAAACTTACCTAAAGTGGGTGAGGAGGTGCCCTCTGACTGTACTGCAAGGGAATTGCCTTATAAAAATATGTTTTCAGAAAGAATCACTAACAGGAGTGTACCTGTTGCTGCATATCACAGATCAGACTAAAAATATTAATCTATGTACTGGAAGATTCTTTTGGAGGGAGCTTTTAATTTGCAGAGGTGGATTCATCTGGTATGACAGCTCATTAGATCCAATACTGGTCTTTCTTATAGCTAGCACTGGAGAAGGCTCTCCTGTGGAACAGTTCAGTTTAATCAAACACAGATCTCCAAAGCAGGCCAGATGTGTCTGCCCTCCCTGGTCAACTTTGCAGATGTCTAAAATTAGACAAATGAGTCCCTACACTGTGTATCTATACAGCTTCACAGTTGCTGCTCTTAATAACTTGGCAGCAAGGTGCCCTTGATCCTACTTATTCTGAATTTATAAATAAATATTTGGTGTGTCAGTGACTCAGACCCATTGACTGAGGTAGTTATCTGAGGTTTGAATAGATTTCTTATCCCAGGCCAACAAATGTTTTCTAAGACTTGCCAATTGTCTATTACTTAGGAAGCTCATCAAAATGTCAGGCTTAGTTTGAGTCCTGGCCAGATTAAGAGCAGTTACAGCCAGTCCCACATTCTGCATAAGACCCAGGGAGATGCAGTCCTGAAAATCTCTGGAAAGTCATTTAGGTTTAAAAGATATCCCACCTGATAAATTATGATGAACTGCTTTTTGTTCACAGGTCCTCCTGGCAAGAATCTTTCCTGAGCCTGAACAACTTGAGATAATAGATTTTATTGTAAATGAGATAGAGATTTTTCTCCATTGGAGATCACACTGCAGTGCATTGCTGTTGTTCACTTACTGTAAACTGAACTAAAAAATGTTTATGTAAAAAGAAATGGGGGCAGGAGAGTTTGGTCATTGTGTGGTTTTTTGCTGCAAATCTTAATCTTATTGAATAGCTGCCTATCACTGAGCTATAAAGTTTAATGATGAAGAAAGGAATAGAAATGTGCTTTTGGCTGGGCTCCTTATCTAAACGCTTTGATGTTTGTCAAGAAGATTGACAAAAGCTTGTATTCATGGGATCTATTTATGCACACTGATATGTACAGTCTGGGGATAGGCTTCTTCCAGTGCTACTTTCTTGGAGACAGATGTCAGTGCTGTTCAGAGAAAAGCAGTGTTGTGGACTGCAATACTCTGACATGCTGTCCATCTTGTCATCTTGAATATTCCTCTCCTGAATTAGCTCAGCACAAGGTTCAGACAGGGAGCTACGTTATGTCTGTATATGGGTGGGTCTTTGGCCTCTAAGTGAAGAGGTGACCCCTTCCAAGCAGAAGTTATTGTTGTATCCACTGACCTAATGTTGTTCTAAAACCTGGTGCCATTTCAAGTTGGCTGCCATAACCTAGGTGTCAAAGGCTAGGAGGAGTTAACATCAGCCTGACACCATGTTTCAGGGCCACTGGATTTAAAAAATATTGGAGGACCAGGAAGCTAGAGGGTGCATAAATAAACCAAATAAGAGCAGGTCAGTCACCCTGGACTATTCCTTCCCACTGAGTGGAGTATGATGTTTGAAACAGTTAGACTTCAAGCTACCACTAAGTTATTTCCAATCTTATGGTCTACAGAGGAGCATCTCTGAATGACAGCATGATCTGCTTCTAAAAATCCTTGTGAATAGTAGCTCCCCAAAGTTACAGCCAAAACTGTTTAGCCCCATTCATAACTTAACATGGCTGTCTATAGAAAGTTGTGGCAGGAGCTGGTTAGCGCCTAAATAGATGGGCAAACTCCAGGCTATGAGGCATGAAGACTGACTAAAGTAAAGTCATTCTGTGAGAAGGGATGCCTTGGGTCTAAAGCAATAGGTATTTTCTGGTTAACTTACAGTTAAGTGACTTCCACATTGAGTTACATCTTTGCTCAGTGCCACCTAAATACATTTGTATCCACCTTAATATGCATGAATAAACACAAGCTGAAGAAAGGCCGCTCCCTGAAGCATGATAACAGCATAATGTCATCATTTTGCTATTAGTGTAAGTATGAGACTAAACTCCCGTCTCTCCTTTCATTTTGCTTTCCCCCAAGGTTTATAACATATCTACTAGCAATAGCTGTAGTTAAGCTAATGAAACCCACCAGCAGAAGCTCCAAACCAAATCATCCACACTTAGCTACCCTGTCATATTTCAGGCCCTTGAATACTTGCCTACTATGTATGTGTGGAGATGTCTCACAACAGCTGCCATCAGGAGTAAGTTATTGCTAATGGAGACAGAATTCATTACTTCAAGCCTGTAATGATTCAACTACAGGCCAATGCCTCTACTGTGCACAAAGCTACTTGCTTGTCTCCTGGCCATTAAGAGTCACTTGGCTCCACACTGGCAAGGTACAGTGGTTTCTGGAACAGCCACCATGATATGCCACTCAAAATATAAATTCACTGACCTAAATTTGCTAGATACCAAACTGAGTAGCTTCAGAAAAGGGAGGCAGATAAGGGTTTTATTATGGCCCTGTGGAAGCAAATTGAATCCAATCTCAGCAGGTATCACTAGATGTAATGGTCTGGGCTGTTTTGTTTATTTTTGCTGGAGGCAAGTGCTTTACCCTCGCTGGTCATTAATCAAATTTAAAGAGCCCATTTTATTAGTACTCTGATACACAGATTTTTCCCCTCTTGCAGAGTATTTTAAATAATATGAATCAACTTTCAACCTGAAAACATTAAAACACTTGGCAGTGAAATTTCAAATACGCGTGTGAAAGGATATAAAAAGTAGAATCCATTTAACTGGAAAATGCTTTTCCCATCTAAGTCCTAAATAACTGCTGAGTGTGGAAAGGCCAATAAAAACAAACAAATCAATAGAATTAATTAACTGGGAGGCAGTGTGGTCTAGAAGAAAGACCACAAGGATGGGAGCAAATCCCCTTGCGATTGCAGCCTGTACTCCAGTACATTCAATAACCAGGTATTTAGGCTTCAGTTTCTTTTTAAAGCTGTCTGAAGGATTTAGGTGTTCACATCAATAGGACTTAGATCCTTAGATGCCTTCCCTTCATCAGTTTGTAGCACAGATAAGAGTATCACTTAATCATTGTGCTTCCAAAGTATGCTCAAGGCAGGTGGTGAAGTATCTAAGACATTGAAGGCTGATGATTTCAACTGTGTGCTGGTGGAGGCAACGGCAAGCCTCCCCATTAAACAGGAGCAGGATGTAGTTCTATCTTCAGCTCTGCAAAATTAATCATCTTCAAAATTACTGTTCCTTGGTTCACAATTTTCACAAAGAAATGCAGGTAGTTGCAGGGTAAGCCTGGTATCCTGCAGGATTTAGTGCATTCACCACTTGCAAAAGCCCTTTTTAGCTGAAGCCTGCTCTGCAGTTCATCTCCCTCAAAGGACCCAGTTTCTAGGTTGGCAAGGCAGTACTGAATTAATCAAAATCCCTCCCTACCAGAGCCTGTCCAGCATCAACAGAACAACTTGTTGCATTTCAGCCATGAAACTGTGGTTTTGTGGAGTGCACAGATATCCAGAGGAAGTAGCATCATAGCTGAGCTAAAAGCTGCAAGAGACTTGCCTATTATATTGACTTGCTGATGGGTTTTTTGTGAGTTTCACTGAATTTTCATCTGTATTTTAAAGCCTTTGCAGCTTTAGTCATAAGCTTCCAGAGTATAAAAGCATGACCTGTAGCAGTGGTATGCTTGAGAACTAGACTAGTGAAAGATCTCATCTACTAAGTACTGTCCTATGCATCTGTCCTTCTTTCAATCCAATCTTTCAAAGCAGTCCTATTTCCTCACCACCAATAAATCCATTTCCAAAGTGCTATGTTCTTCATGCTGTGTTTATTCAGCTTGGCTCAAATGCAATTTCCCCAGAGCTGGAATCACAGATTAAGGTCTAACTCTGCTGGGCAAATCTACAATGCTATAATGTCTTCTAATGCACTGCAAAGTGCATATATGGAGCCAAGGTCTGGCAGAGGCTGTAAGTGACTGAGCCTATAAAGCAGCAGACAATTTGCAAGCCTGGCAGCAGATTACTCTTCCATTAATTACCCAAAAATAACCCATGTACAGTACAAATTCTGCCTATTTGGGACAGTCCTTTGACATCCTGGATGTTTTTTAACTTGTCAGCCCTTTGCACTTCAGTAAAATAGTCCATAATCATCTCTGCATCTCCTCTAGCTTTGGCCCTAACTGGCTGATTTGTGTCTGCAAAGAAGGCTCAGATTTCATCTCTGTATTGTTCTGCCTTTATGCCAGAAAATAAGTACAGACCTATTCCCCCACAAGACAGCAGGACAAATCCAGAGCAGTCCTGGACAGACAAGACTGATACCGGTGCTCTTCTAGAACTCTGTAGTTAATGAAATCATTTGGACAAAGTTTGTTGTGTTTTTTTTTTCTCTTAAGCCATTCTAGATCTAAATAGGCAGCCATATGCCAGCCTGGTCATAGTGCTATTCATCTTGGGTCATGCACAGTACTGCTTGTTTCTGCAGATCTACTCTCAGATATTTTTCTCTCTTTTTATACTGTACTTCAAATGTCAGAAGCCTTCAATGACTGCTTGCAAACCTATGCTTTCATAAAAATCAACACTTGATTGCAGGGAAAGTGGCCATGAAATTGGATGAAATGTCTGTCATGTTTTCAGGTACTTTTGGTGACCTTAAGCCCTGGCTTCAACTTGACCTAAACTGTGAAGGACTGCCTTAAGTAATTTGGAACTGTAACATCCCTGAGCTTTTTGTGTTGGAGTTTATGCTAAACTAAAATTATCACTGATCATCCTTCCTTATTATGACTCCCTGCTTTGTGTGGGAACCTTTGAGTGAGAAAGAAATGTAAAGGCAATGAACTCGTGGGGTGGAGTTAGGGGAAAATTAAAACTGTGATAATGTCTAAATGTAAGATATTTTGGTGGGGGAACTGTGGAACTGAACACATCATGTGCCACAAGTTGTGGGTCCAATCATTCAGTGTTGGGTACAGTAAGGCCAGGCAGTAAAATCCTTGAGATTTTTCAGCAACAGGAGTCCACGGATCTGAAAGCCCAGAGCTGAGTATTTGCTGCAGTAAGAGGAATCTTGTATCTACAGACAGTACTCAAGTAGTTACATGCCAAACTAGCCCAGCCATCAAATACAGACAATGGGGCAAAGTCCAGTGACTTAATCTTTTGGGGTTGATAAATGCTCAGTAAAGTAACTAGAATTAGTTGCTCCAGATTTGTGAAAAGGCAGAGAACCCTTTATTTGAAGCACAATGCGTGGGATCTGATCTGTGAAAATGCTCATGTCACATGAATCTGAGTGATCTCACATGACATGTTTGTGGCTGTATTATAGAGCAAGTCAGAGAATTTTCTAGATTTTTAGAAGCTGACTTTGATCAAGATCTTGCTGAGATAACCTTTAAGTCATCTGATGCATTATAGCTTCTTGGCACTGCAGGAGTGTAAGAAACTGGCTATAAATGCCACAGAGGCTGACTTATGGCTGCTGAAGGTCACTAGAAACATGGGCCATATTGTACCCTGAGCCAGTTCTTGGATCTGTCTAAAATGCTATCAAGTTTGACTTCTGTTTGTAGCTGTGCCTTAAACTTTTGACTTTCTCCACAGGATGATGTCTTGCCTTACAGGTGATAATTCAGTAATTCACTTTTATTTTCAAGCCTGCAGACTCTGAAATGCCCCATCTCGAAACCCATGATGTCACAAATTCAGATTCTGCTTTCTGGTGGTGCAGACTTGTGTTTGTACACTGATTAATCTCACAAATGTGGTATATACTGGTTTGATTTTATGCATATCAGATAATCTAGAGTCTCATAGACTAAGAGCTCCCCTAAACCATCCAAAATTCCAGTGATGGAGTCTCACTACTGTAGATCTGGATGCCCAATACAGTACAATAAACCCATTGTTTTGCTTAATCATAAATTGTGCCTAGTCTCTGTTGCTAGCTAGCAATTCAGATACCTATTTGTGACTTTTTGCATACATAAATGAGTGTTGATTAGGGTGATCAAGGCTGCAGGAAGGTGGGTGGTATGAATGGATTGCTTTCTTAAAAGCTCTGTAAAATGTTCCTTCCTCTGACAGTCATTAAATCTGAAAAGAGGGAACACTAGTATTCAGAAAGCCTAAGCAAGGTTAAATACTGATCTGTTCTGGCTAAATATATCTATGACACTTGCTTCCTTCAAATCAGATGATAGATTTTAGGGGTGTACACTGTACAAAAGTAAAGAAAAATATCATCCCTTCAGACTGAGCTTATTTTGGCACTGAAAGATCTCATTTGGGTCTTGAAATGAGAATTTATGAAAAGGAGCATCTGTGGCATAAAGGAAAAGAGTTCAAGTGCATCTTTCAGGTCTAAACAAAGCAATGGCTGCAGATACATGCAGAGCATAGCTGTGCTGTCTTTTGGGAAACACCCTGGGGCTGGCCATCCAGGTAGTGTCACTGCCTGCAGACAGCAGTGTTCCTGGGGGTATCTGAGGGCACCACATACTTGGCAGCTTAGTAGTATTAGTTTATCATTAAGCAGCTTCGTGGGATGTCAAGTTAGCTGGAACATGATGTCCTCAGCCACTGTGCAAAGCAGCTGCCCCTGTGCGGATAGCTTATGGAATGCACTAAGCTCATGGCAATTCAGACTTGGACATCTTCATTTCAAGATTGTAAAAGCTGTAACACTATTCTTTGGTTATAAATAGATATTGAGTATTGTTGTAAGAAAAGAAGCTGGGATTTGTTACCACAGCTAGCACCTTATCAAAAGGATTTATGTTTTTGACAGAGAAGTATACATAACCTAGGGAGTTTAACCTGGGTTTTAAGATTTCTTTGAAGTGTAGTTAGGCCAGTATTGGACACACAAGGATGGGAAAATATAGGTGCTCTTGACTATTCCTAAGTGCTTGCTTGCTTTTCCAGGCCTTACTGATAGTCACAATCTCTCTAGCCTACATCTTTGTCTACCTCTCTGTTCCTGATAAGCCTTATGCTCCCAGACCAGGCTTCTCAGAATGCCAAAGCTGCTGCTTAAATGCAAGGGGAAGGTGGCATCTACCAGCTTGCAATTAAAAGATCATACTTAGTGAATCAGAGGATGTCACTAGGCCAAGGCTGACTTCTAGATGCACAGTGTTGGTGCACATTACAGGGAACATGATGAGCAAGGGCTGCTCATGATTTGAGTTGGCTAAAGGTGAAGAGATACCTGCAGAGATTCAGGCAGATGCTCAGTCATTTATTTTTTGTCAGCTGGTAGAGCAAAAAGGCCTGCTAAGTGGGAGCTTTCATATCTTGCACATGGGGTTAATACTATTTGAAAAGGATAAGTGAGAGAGGAAGAATGTTCTAATCAGAGGTAGCAGAGCAAAGTGAACAGGGCAATGGAAGCAGCCTTCAAAGTCTGATAGAACTGCAAAGCTGCATGCTGCATGGTCTAATGGACTCTCCACCTTCCTAGTTTCTATGCAGCTTTTTTGAAGCAAAGCAAAAGGGTCACGGGAACTATACTGAGCTCTACCCTATTGACAGACAAACCCTTTGTTTCCCTTTTGCCTTCTGCCACAGTGGCACTTTGCACATCCCCTTGCTATACCCCTCTCCATAGATGAGCCTAAAATCAGACAAATGTATCTGACAAACTTCAATCATCTTCTGTGAGCTAAAGAACAAAGGTAAATGTGCTTGCAGCATTGAATCATGAATTTTGAAAAAGAACTATATTAGCATCAACAATGGGATTAATTAGTCTCTACGTGAAGCCATTCAAACACAAATATATAGCCAGTTTGCTGTAATTTCAGCTTTCCTCATTCCTCCCCAATGTCTTAGCAATCCTGCACCCTCACTGAACAAAGTATGCTATTTTCACATCGACTTGAGCTCTATTTTGAGAGAGGGGAAGAATAGGTAAGTAGGCTGAGCAACCAGGCTGTGTAAAGCACAGATAACAGAAAAAGCTTTCAACAATCTCCTTTCCAGCTTTTGTGGAAACCAGAGATAACAGCTGAGCAAACTCTTCGTAGAAATTTGTAGCATGCAGGGATGGAGTGTGCTGGTTCTCTGTGATGGGATGTCAGGAGAGGTGCTCCCTGGCTGAATGTGCCTATAATAGACAGGGTTATCCAGTCAGCTTTGCCTATGTTTGGATTCTTTCCCCTGAGTGGTTTCCCAAATGCAGTTTTTTCAAAGACTTTACGTAAGCATGTCCTTCATCAACAGCCTATAGCAGTTCTCTAAAATAGCTACTACACTATTAACTATTTTATACACTATCAATTAACCTGTCTGTGTAAAGCCACATGTTTTTATACCAATATTTCTAAGGCTTGTGATGAAAACTGTCATTTAATAAAAGAACATTCACTCCTGAGTGTTCTCCCATACTGAATGTGTGCATGCATGAGCTTGGAGCTTGACACCCAAGTTTTATACACTCCCACACAGATGAATGGTGTGAACTATAAAATGCACACAATTGTGTGCAGAATTGGCTCAATTTTAACTGTGAAGTGTAGGAGTCAGGTTCAGATCTGAATGTGCAATATGAAGTGTAGCATTTTGTTAGTTAACTTTATTCAGGCAATGAAGTTGAGGGATAGGGAGGCAGGGTTAAAGGTTTTTCTTGGGGGAAGCAATAGGGAGAGGGAAATATGGGAGGTGTCTTATCTCTTAAAACCTATTGACGTAGCTTGATTTCCTCCCTCAAAATGCATCTTCCCATGAGAGCTATGTAATATGCAGAGGAGTAGCACAATGGATGCTCATCTCTAGAGACATCTGTTCAAATCTTATCTTCAAATCATAATTTTAAAAAATCATGTTCATGTTATCCTAGTACCCATGTGTGCTTCATAAAAACAGCAGACGACTTGCAGTCTGTTCAAGCAACCCTTGTGCCTGCAATGAGGTAGGGCAGAATTAGGGCAGGCATGATAAGGTTTGCTAGTACGCTGGCAGAGCTAGTGCATTTACTTGCTGATCAACCCCTTGACATGAATAAATAGTTTTCGATTACTCACTTTTGTAGGCTAATACTGCAGCTTTTCCTTTAGCCATTTTTTTCATGCAACCTGAAAGGCCCTAATATCTTTAAGACCTTCCCTTTGCTCTGACTTCATCAGAGTATAGCAGCATAAGCCTTGTTTTCAGATAAATTAGTTAAGAAACAAAGGAAATAAGTCCAAAATTTTGTTGCTTCAGAAAGAAGGGGAGGGGAATGCATTTTTAAAGGTTATACCAAGTGCATTAAAGGAAATACAAACTGAATACTGAATATTATTTTTCCACTTGACATTAAAATTTTTGCATTAGAGCTGAAGTAACTTGAACAGCAGTGTCCACATTAAGCATAACAAACATAACTGAGGCTTTTACTCATTGTACTTGGAAGCTTTAGAATTTGCAAGTGACTTTGATATAAAAAACCCATATCTGTTGTCTCCATATTTCTATTTAACCTCCAAAACAGACAGTGATAGTGAGTGCATAGCAGAGATTTGTGTGAAGATCTATATTCTGGGCTTAAGCCAGTTTTGACCTGGAGGGGTGGTGCATCTTATTCGTGAGAAGGTAAATACCATGCAGTGGTAAAGCTGTGAAATGCAAACTGCTGCTTTCCTTATTTGTACTACCTGGTTCCTCCTATAGCATTGACCTTTGCCATGTCTTGGAGTAGCATCAACACTGAACTTGGTCTTTTGCAGTCCTTAAATATTCATGTTCTTGACTAAGGATGAAGACATATAATTCTGTGGCACTGTTCTGATAAACTAAGCACAAACAAGTTTATCCCCATCAGATAAATCACTTAAGTTCATTCTTAAGTGTTTTGTTAATGAGCCCTAATCGCTTTGCAAAATCTTCCTGTTTATGTTTGGGTGAGCCAAAAATAAATCCAATGTGTCTGGATTCTTAACTCCCAGCAGACACTGCCTTTTTGTTAACTTGCTTTAAAGGTGGTGCTTTGAGACCACTATATTTCTCACTACTGACTCTGTAGTTTTAGTGTGCATGTTTAATAACTGACCACAGAATTAGATATCAGTTCAGTAGAGTCTGTTCTACACCTCATAAAGTATCAGTGTCCTGTTTAAGGTATTTTATGCAGAATGATTTGTATGAAAATAGTAATCTTGTAACCCTGGATGCTGAAGAAAGCAAAGCAAACAGAGAGGCAGTAGAATGTGCTTAAAATAGCCCTGCAACTACATGCCCTCGTTACTCAGATGCTCATGAACTGCTTCTGAGAACCAGGTGCCCAAATTCGACCTCAGATCCAAGATCCATCCCAGAGACACCATGTGCACAATATAAAGATTTAAAAGGATTTTTTTATATTGCATTTTAAATACTTAGTGTGGAAAGGTCATATATAACCATGACAGAGCTTACAAACATGAGAAAAATGTCTTGTACAGACCAGCTGAGCGATTAATACATTCTGAACCCTGTAGCGAAGAGATTGTACTTAAGCTCTGGAGCTTCAGGAATGTCTTGGCTCCTCTGCAAAGTCTGTTAACTTCTGCACTGAACTTGTTTGCTATCCCAGGGAAGCCTCTTTTTATCTTGCCAGTAGTTCAAAGTTACTTTATGTGAAAGACAGGCAGATCCAGGAGGAGGAAGAAACAAGTGAAGTTATATAAAGAACACTGGTGATATAATTCAAATCGCAGGCTAAGAGATCTTGCAGTATAATTTGGAGATGACATGAATTGGGCAGGACTGTTGTGCTTGTATTAGTGCAATCTGCTCTTTGATCCTGACCTTGAATGTTGAGAATTTCACTTGTAAGCATGGATAAGAACAGGAGTATTTTACATAATCTACAGTTTTAAATTAAACCTGGAGGTGAGGGTCAAGTGAGACACCCTTTGAAAGTGACTATACCAGGATGAAAATGATGGGCAGAGTGGGAATTTTCCAGTAGGGACTGGGGAAAGTGAGGTTTTGGTCTCTGATAATGATGCAACATTGCTGTCAGCTCACATGTCCTTATGGCTGTCTGGATGAGCTGTACCAATTCAAATTTCATTGAGGAAGCCTCCTAGTGACTTCAGGGCCCTCACTGGTGTTTCTGACATCTGGAAGCTAGTTGGTGCACTGGAAACATTTGTGTACTTGTAGCTACCGGAAAGGGATGAAGGTCTTCCTATTTTTCTTTCTTTATTGCAGTGTTGATTCAGTCAGCAGACTGTGCTGTAAGACACTTAATCCAGTCAATAGCCTCTGAAATTGAAGATGACTGGGTGTGCAGAGCTGGGCAAAGCACACTTGGCACCTGGGTCCATGTAGATGTGGCTGCCTCATCTAGCTTCTTTAGAAAACAATTGTATTTGCATATCAAAAAAATAATTGTGCTTAATGGGAATGACAGATACTTATTACTTCTCATTTCAAACACAGGACTAATTGTCTCCTGTCCCTAGTAAGCAATTTAAAGAAATGCTGGTGTAGGAAGAATTAGATAATGAAGTTCTTTTCATCTGACACTTACATGTAATTTACTTTTAAATCAACTCCCCTGGGAGATGGCACAAGCTGTGACATTGCAGAGAGTATTTTAATGGTTTTGGCAAGAAGTCAAAGAAGAAAACTTTCTGTTTTAGTCCCAGGACCTCAGTGGCTAATATTTCAAAACAACAGGAGGTTAAGAGGATGGGGATATTAAATGTGATCTAGGGAGCTGAGGCCACTGTGATCAAAAGGAGCTGGTGGGGAGAGATTCACACATATTAAATAGCTGCTGATTATGTTCTTTTACTGTTATTAATAAAAAATTATGGAGAAGGTATAGGAACAGATGGCTAGTGGCTGACGCCATCCCAACTCAAGAAGAAAATAGTTTCCTTCGAAGTATCAATACATAAGTTAGTGTCTTGCCATACTCTTTATATTAAAATTAATTCTTATAGAACCCCATTCTAGAAGTCGAGTCTTTTCTATGGCTGATTAGGCCAAGGTGGGATTTAAGGATATTCGTTGATATTAAACTGTACAATACGAATGTACATTCACTTTATCTGTCTCTACAGGCAGATGAATTATTTTTCCCATCTTAGAAGACATTTAAGTGTTGTCTAGATGAGCTGGAATGACAATTATTACTTCCCAAGCTGAAGTAAAAGTAATGATTAGTAGAGGATTTAGGTGTTCACATCAATAGGACTTAGATCCTTAGATGAAAGAATAATCTTGTTTTCAGTCCTTAAAACATGCCTTGTAGGAATATGGAAGAGATGGGCCTGGTCCTTAAAGAAGATTTTGAAGAGGGAATGCATTCACTGCAACCGCTCTTATGTTAGATGTTTCACTAAGAAATAGCTGGTCAGTTCTAGCTTCTTAATGATTCCTGGTAACACAAGCTAAGGGAATTAATCTCTAAAACCATACAATGCCATCTCCCTTTGTTACAGGGCTCCATGAAGGCTCTTAAATCAACCTAATTTCATTCAAGTCTTATGCTGCAGCTGCTGTTAAATTGAGTCCCTGAAGAGAATAAAAGTTTGGAGGTATAAGAGGGCAGAACAGAGAATGCTGCTTTAATTGTTATTATCCACCACTCAGAGTTCACTAGAGTTGAGGAGTAATTAGGGAATTGTGATATATTTCAGTAAAAGCACTGATCCCCTCTCTTCCCTCTCCTTTTTTGTGGAAACCATATTTCAGAGTTTGTCACATTTATAAGCCCTAGCATGAATCTCATATGCAATAATCCCAACCTAATCATATCCTAACTAAGCCTTTCTGCTGAGATTTATGGTGGCTGAGAGAAGGCAATAGTAAATAACAGTAATAGCAGGCATAGTGAGACATTGGCTCTGTACTTCGTGACTTTTTTAGATAGCACCCCTTTTGCAGCTGGCCTGGGAATAATTGGTTCTTTATTTGCTTGCTTTCTTTTGCTGGAGATGAAGTTCCCAGTGCACTGCAGTAAACAATTGCTTTGGGATCCCCAAAACATATGTGCTGTTTTTATCACGGTAGGGAAGACTGACAGCATCACCCTGAAAGAATAGACAGTGCAAAAAGGCTGAAGGATACAGCTCAACTGATGGTTCCCCACAGGCAGAAACTGCACAGGGAACTGGAGGGAGTAGAATTCAGGGAGCCTGACAAACACAGTGTACAATCATTTGGGCTCAAAGCATGGAGCTGATACATCCACTCTTCAAAATGTGTGTTGTAGGAGGAAAAATGCCTCCATGAGTCTACTCTAAAGCCTGTTTGACTTGAGTGATCAGGTGAGAAAAATATACTACATTGCCCTCAGAACAAACTATTTTAAATTGGCAGTCAAATCTTTAGACCACCACTCTGTCTAATAACCTCTCTTCAAAATGCAAGCTGCAGATGAGGGAATGTTGAGGGGTGCAGCACAAAACCAAGGGGTAATGCAGCACATGAAGGGACAGCCAGTAACCTTTAGTTTCCCAGGATGAGAAGGAATATTAAACAGATTTTAATACAAATTCCAGCATCATGTAGTTCTACTTGCTGTATGTTCTGTGTTCATCACTAGGCAACTTTAGCATGTAGGTGTTATCTTCCTTTCTAATGCACACAAGGCACACTGGAGAGATCTGAGTATCTGATATCAACATGTAAGGTACCATCTCACATGGTATGATAGTTAATGCTCACCTGTCAGCATGTAGGTCAAACCATATGAAGGGAATAGCCAAGAGGACTGAGCTGTGTCCACTTGAAGTGTTGCCTAGTCATATTCTGGAACTTTAGCTATCTTCTAATTCAGGGGAAGCAAGGAAAGGAAAACAAGCTACTTGTTAAATTTTCTTTTCCTCCTCCAAATTTTAAAAATATCAGTTATGTTCACAAATTGAGAGACCTCTTGCATAACCAGGGGAAAAGGCATGTTTCAGAACCAAACTGAAAAGGTGGTTTGGGCTTGTTTTTTTTTTAAGAATTAATTAGCCTCAGTTTCCCCCACTACTGCCTCCAGCAACAAGCAGATTAGGCAGAGCTGTCATACAAATACCTTTTATCTCGCTACCCATTGCTCTTTGCAGCTTCTTGTTGGAGTCATGCTGTTGAAAACTGAACCTTTTATCTTCCACTTGGTAAGAATTAGTGGTTTTCTGCTCTCGGGCTGCACAAGAACTATTTTCTCTAGGCTGCCTTAGAAAGACAGAACTTCCACAGGATCAGTGTGTGGCACTGATAAATCCACTATCTGTGGCTTCCCATCTGTTAACTGCTCCTCAGTCTGAATATCTAGCTTGGTGTTTGAAATGCATTGGATAGAGTTTTATAGTGAGCAGACTTCAAATAACTGCTGCTTTGCTTCTTGAATTTGATTCAAGAAATAAGGACAGTTCAAGAAATAGACAGCCTTTTATGCTTAAGCATTTGATACAACAGAAGACCACTAAACATGTTCACTGGCACGAGTCCTGATTTTTCTTTACTTCTATCAGTCCCATGCTAATATAAAGCACTTGCTGCATCTCTGACATAGCCCTACATAAATCAAGTCTTTTAAATAAATCATGGGTTAGTCTAGTACTTCCCTAAGGAGTCCTCTTCAGGTGTCATTTGCAGGAAAAGATAGATGGCAACAGCAGCAGAAGTGAGAGCAGAGCAAGTCAGGATGGACATTCTTCAATGAAATCTGCTGTCCCTCTAGATTCAGTGATATTCTAGGGACCCTCAGACTTGCATGTTCACATCCCTGGAGCTGGATCAAGGGATATAAATGCATATTAAGGCTCCTTCAGACTGGTGTGCCCACTTATCCCAGGCTCCAGGAGTTGGAGTGGCACATAGAGACCAGCTTGAGGTTGCACATGTTATAATCCATTTGCTGGAGGAGAGACTGGATGTACTCAGGAAAAGACTTGTTCAGCTGCTGGACACTGGCAGAGCCCGAGTGCCTTGGGGGAAGAGCTCAAGGCAGCTTGGACTCATCTAGGTCTTAAATAATGGGAATATCACCCGCAAGCAGTGTTGCACCCCAGCATAGTTGGACAGATGTTTGCTTGGGAGGTGTTCGGTTACATTGGCATAATAGTGAAGGGCGTTGGTCAGAGTGGGAGAATTTCATATAGGTATTATCTCATTTTTGCCCAGCAGAACCAAACAGCTGGTGTATGAGCCCTGTGAGAAAATTTTGAACTTAAAAATACCTCTCTTCAAAACCTGTAGGTTTTACTCTAAAACCATGCTGCTCGCTTCAGAGATGGTTCTGTTGCTGTTCCTAGATTAACAAAGTGAGAGTGTAAAACACGCACTGGCCTTAATATTTGTCTGACCAGTAAAGGTGGCTGAATGAAGATTTATTTTTTTTTGTGATTTCTCCTTTACTATGTTATGTACTTACAGATCACAAAACAAAGACCTTTTTTATGTGTATCAATATCCCCTTTCACTTCTGCTCCTAAAAACGTTAAATCAACACCATAGTTTTTGGAACCCTATTTTACTTTTTTTTACTGCTTTTCCTCCCAAAATCAGTAAGCCTTTGCAGCAAAGCCTTATTTCCAGGTCATAAGCGGACAGTAGCTGCAAAGCTGTTGTATTCAATGATGCTTGGCATTTTTGATAAGGAGCTACACTTTTTTGAGGGAGAGGTAGTGAAATCCTGAAAAACCCTGAGGTTATTTCTTTGTCATGCAATATTTGAGATTCAAGAACTTACAGCAGAACCAACAGATTTTGCTGAATATTTGAACATAATAGATACCATTTATACAGAAAAGATGCTGTACCAGTCCTCATTGAATAATTACATAAGTTCTTATATCATTAGGTTGCACTGGTGGTCAGTGTACACCATTTCAGCATTTAAAACCTTTTCAATGGTGGTTAATCTTTCAGTCTTAGATTCAGTGAGTGACTGCTATTTAAAAAAAAAATCCTATGGAAAATGAGTGAAAAGAGAAGGGGTGTGAGGAAGGAAAAATAATAAAGTGTCAGGAGAGTGTGAGAAATGCCCTGGGGAGGTGGCAAACATTTCTGCAATTAGCAGTGTGAAAATGGTAGATTTGTTAGTGATCTCCATGCATTATTAAAAGCAGCAGAAATAAGAGCTGCCCACTGTTCTCTCTCTTGATAGGGACGGCTTCCTTATTTTTCCCTTGCTTTGCTTCCCAGATGGTCACTTTATTGGACATGCTGGCTTCATTTCAAGCCTGGCTGGGAAAATTGTCCTGGGTTTTCACTCTGAGCATCAGCAAATTTTTTTTTTCCCCTACCCAGCCAACTGCTTGGCAGCCACATCTGAGACAAAGTTGCCCCGGCCCAGATAAGCTAATCCCTTCCTTGCCTAGCAGAGCTGGGGCTCGGTGATGGCTTCAGGTGCTGTGAGAGATGGTTGTCCCACACCGTTTGTCTCCTCTGTATATTACCTTAATCCTTCATAAGATTGCCCTCAGCAAACTCACACAGAGACAGGCGCTGTGGGTGAACAATAATCTTCCTTCCTGCTCTCATAGCCAGTTTGGTCTGTCCACATTAACTCCCTGCTGCAAACAGGGATGTTAACATATATCCACCTTCTCCTAGAAATAGGGCTGACCATATGTACCTGCCTCCAATGTACCTTTCCCTGCACTAAAGATGAACTTCCTCTGAACATATTCTTAGCTTCCAATTTCCCCTGATACCAGCTAAGCACCAGCCTTTCTGCACTCATTGTAACCTCTTCATCCTCCCTGCCACAATTCACTATATTCCATCTTTTATCCTCAGCACAAGGGACACAATATTGTACCTGCTGCACTCCATGTTGCACATTTCCCTCAATCTGGAGTGTTTGAAGCAAAGCTAATGAGAACTTAATAATGACACCATCTGGGCACTAAACTGCATCTTCTCATGCAGTTTGTCCTATTAACAGTGCCAGTATAAGAAAGTGATACATGTGCAAATATTCCATAACACAATCTTGTTGCTCTAACTTGTGTGCACAAACATCATAGATTGACGCTAACTGCTCTCACCAGGTTTTGTATTGGTATGTCAGTAAAGGGGCTACACAAAGTACAGACATCTTAAGCTATAGGGAGTAGCTGGCTAGGAGAGACCTTGCTGAATTTTCAGAAGGCAACAGCAAAGACCTGTTTCTGGGCTGCACTTTAATGAAACCTCAGTACAGTTATCTGAAGAGAAAATGGCTTAAGCCCAGTCCTTCTGGAAAATACCATCTGATGCAATACAAGGGTCTACTCTAGTCTTCCATGTTAGATACCCTATGCAGCTTTGCAGGGTGGGTCCCAAAATGTCACCGGATGAAATGGGAGGGAGAAAGATGATGTGAAATTCAGGTTTACCAAAAGATGGGGCTAGAGACCTCCTTCCCCAGGAAAGATGCTGGCCAGCTGGCACACTGGGCACCTGCCTCTGAGCCATAAAACAGTTCTGGTGTCCTGTTTACCAAGAGATAGTGCTAGAAAGCTTCACATTTTCAAGCTTCCGGGCTTCAAGGAGCTCTTCTGTTAAAAGGCAAGTGTGGGCAACTGTAAAGCCATTGTATTTATGATCCAGCAAGACAAGATGTGGGGCCTCCTGGATATATATGTTTAAATTCTGATATATTCAAGCAGGAGAAGAAAGCATCCTTTGTGCATGCTTATTCAGTAGCAGTACAAAACAAAAACTAATTAGGTCAGTTCAGCTCAAAGAGGAACTGTAATTTGCTAGCAGCTCAGCCATTAAAGTAAAAACTATTCTATTATGCAAGATGAAAACATGCTACTAGAATCACCCTGTACAATTAGACCTATATTGCTGCCAAAAACAATGTTTTCTTGATTAGTCCCACAGATGCCCAAAGGCAGGTGTCTCCTCTGAAGTCCTTTACATCTCTTCAGTCTAAGATGCATTCTGAGATGTGAGAAGAGGCCAATAGCTCCTTGTCATCTTTCATTCACAAAACTTTTTGTATACTGTTGATTTTTGTTGTTGTTCAGAGAGGAATAAATGTTACTTGTTACAGTCCAGCTCCTCCATCTTCAAAGCACCTTGGCAATCTTGAAAATCTATCTGGATTTATTCTGAAGTTGTGTAGATTTGCCTTCCCCCTCTGTGACAGGATTTATCCACCGAAGTAGAAATGGATTGACAAAATGCTGTGTGGAAGAGGGAAGATTTCTTTATCAGTGCTTTCACAATATAGATTTTACAAGTTGACAACGGGGCTTAATCTCTCAATAAGCAAAGTTAAGTTCCAAACAACTGCAGGTCACCTTAGTTCACAAGCTTGTAGTCAAATGTTCTACAGGAGGGTTGTATTATAACAAACTAGTAAAGCTAGCAGCTTGAATTTTCAGGGCTGTCCGCCTATGATATGCGCTCTACTACCCTGTTAAATTGTTGGCTCAATATGCAGCCCTTAAAGGCAAACACATACATAAGCCCTTGCAATATCAGAGTTGAAGAGTTAGGCCTCCAGCTCTGGTTGTGGTGAGAATTGGGTACCTACTGCTTAAGCTGCTTTCAAAATCCTATCAGCTTCTGCATTCTCTATTAACCTCCTGAGACAAAACTGATAGCAAGATACATTTGCACCAAAGTGTTTCCTTCATGATAAATGTGTTTGCAATCAGAGAAGTTGAGTCATTCTTAATATGACCACTGTGTCCTGCTATGTGCAAATATCACTGTACTGTCACAGGCAAAGCTGGAAAGAAAAGTTAGTGCCAGACTTAATTCTGTATTTCCTAGAGGCTTAAATTGCTTTAAGATAGACCTTTCACACCATTGGGATGACTTTTTGATTTCAGCCTTCAGGGATAAGAGGTCAGAATGAGTTTTACAACAAGTAATTTATTTGAAAGAGCACTGTCAGGATTCATAGGCTCAGAACTTGAAATATTCTACTGTTAGCAAAGTTCACATAATTCTTTGTGTGCTGTTTCTAAGCAAATCTGTTAGAGATCATCTTCCTAAAAATAAACCAGCAGATGCAGACCAATATGTCTGAGCTCCTCTAAAATATGCACAGAGTGCACAGTACTATGAAGAACTGGAAAAACATACCTTAAAGTGTTTATAGGTATCTGAGCATATAAAACCTGGTAGTCTGTGAACCTTCATGTTGAAGACTTGATTCAAGTTGAGCCTTTCTGCTGATACTGATGGGCTTGAATCATAAGTATCTGCATAAGCAATAAATGCATTGTTTGCAGAATTGTTGACTGACTGCATACAGTCTGGAAGGATATTCACACTCTTTTAATTTTTATCTAGTAGATTTAGTCATGGAAGAGAACTTTTACCTGCTACTAAATGTCAGGAAGCCAAGACAACACTGTGTCATTGACTGATCCCAGACACACTATTGAATGAGAACTGGTCACTGCTTAGGGAAACCAGCACATGGCAAATTTGGTGATGACAGTTACTCCAGAAAGGACAATGGCTAAGAATTGAAGTCAGAAGCAGTGTGGACAGTAAACTAAAAGTAAGGGCAATTTAAGGATGACTGAGGTATTCTGTGGGCAGCCCAGGTAGCCTGGCAGCCCAGGTAGCCTCACTGCCCAAGGTGATTGAGGAAACTGTGTGGTCATGAGTAGGAGGATGTTCCTGTCTGGTAAAAATATAATGTGCCCTCTACTTTGAGTCTGGAAAGAGAAGAAGAAAATGAATCTGACCTTCTGGGCCAAAGAATAATAATGGAGATAAACACTTAAGGAGGAAAATATATTAAACTGTATATATACTCTAACAGCATCTGTTGATAGCCATAGTGTTATTTCTAGTGAAAATGTAATAAGCTACAAGATTAAATGTGTATCATCTTTGCATTATGAAGCATGCTGAGATTGCTTCCAGGGTACAGCAGAGAAATTTGCTTTTACTCATGTGTTTGTGCAATGTTGTCTGGGCTTCAAGCTCAATTTCTGCTATTCAGATACATAGAATTATCTAAATCCTATCTTGCAATTGACAGGCACCAGAACAAGGTCACTTTATCACAGCAGGGTGAAGGAAGGAAGGGAAGGGTTACTGTGATATATAGAGTGCAGAAACAAGGGCAGGTTGGTCAGGGCTTCAGCTGATCATTGCTTCTCCTGTCTCATGATGTTAAAAGCAGCTTTGTGTGGGAGGCAAACACAGAGATGGAGCCCTTGCTTGGCTGGACTGCAAGGCAGAGGGCCATTGGGAGGTTGAGTACTGATCTGCACTGCTTGCAAGGAGTGGAAGAATTACTGTGACTAATTGCAGGGTTCTGAACTGCAATTTAGACCTGAACCATGTTAAAGAAGCCAGTTTTGTTTGTTTTGTTTTGTTTTTCTAGGAGGACAGAAATCAACCAGTTAATTTGGTCAGAGAATTTTAAAAAGGAAGAAAGGTCACGGATAAAAGAAGATTAAGAGGTCTGTAAGCATGCAAAAGCCTCAGAGGGGGAAGAAAAACCCAGATAGATAATGGAAACATGTATTCACCTAAAATTTGCATTGTTGAATCTGATAATTGCACAGTTAGAGCTCCAAAGACTGAAATTACATAATCCATCCTCCGGTCTCAAAGCAGGATCAGTTATACCTCTGTCACTCCTGGCAGATTTCTGTTTGCCTGTTACTGAAGGTCATCCAGCAATGAATCCTTCACAGACTCTGCAGGAAGTTGTCTTTGTAGCTTTACTAACTATTGAAAGCTTTTCCTAATGACTAACCTAAACCATCCTGACTTTGAGCCACTTCTTGCCTTAGCTAGCACAAATACAAATAGACTATCCTTTTGTCATTACAGCTTTCTTCAATATTTGAAGACTATGTGCTATTCTCTCTTCTTTTAATGCACATTAATCTTTTGTTGGTGATTGGATTTATCTAGACTTTAGGTTCTAATTGTTTGCCTCTGCACACTCTCCACTTGATCCATTTCTTTTATCTTGAGTCTAGCATCCAAAACTGAACACAGTATTTGAGGTGTGGACTCGCCAGTGCTGAGTACAGGGGAACAATCTTTTCCCCAGTGCTGCTGGCCACACTGCTTGTGGTATGAGCCAGGATGTTGTTAACCTTGGGCACTTGCTGATGCATTCAGCTAGCTGTTGACCAACACCCCCAGGTCCTTTTGTACCTGGCAGCTTTCCAGACACCTTTTCCCAAGCCTGTAGCATTGCAGGGGGTGTTTGTGACCCAAGTGCAGGACCTGGCACTCAGCCTTGTTGAATTTCATACCATTGGACATGACCCATTGATCCAGCCTGCCCAGGCCCCTCTGTAGAGCCTCTTACCCTCCATCAGGTCAGCTACCAACTTGGTGGTGTTGTTTGCAAACTTACTGAGAGTGCACTCAATCCCCTCATCATTGATAATGATATTAAACAGAACTGGCCCTAGTACTGAGCCTTGGGGAACACCACTGGAGGTTGGCCACCAGCAGGCTTTAAGTGCATTCACCACAGGAATGGAAGGGTGGAGGCAATTGGGCCACATAACTTACTCAAGCTGAGTTGGCTATGGAGGGCAGCATTCCCCCTTGCTGCTAGAAGATTTCCTAATGAGTAATTTCTGTATTTAATCACTTCCAAATTACACAAGTCACTAAAATGTCTGAAGTGCCTGGGACAATTAAAGAGGAGCATGTGGACATGCATACTATGTGCTGAGGTAAAACATATCTGTGATCTGTACTGTTTTGCCCCATGTCAGTGCCTGGTTCACAGCAGAAGATTCTGGAGGGAAACACTCCACACAGTGCATTATTTGTTCTCCACTGCACTAAAGGAATAATGTTGTGGTCTTGCCTATCCTTATCCCTTTTCCTTCTCTCCAGAGGTGCTCACCTGTCTCTGTACCAAAGCATGAAAGTTAAGAGCTGATTCTTTATCCTTGTCAGTGGCTTGGTGCAGATGCTAATCCAAGACACATAAATGCCTAATCCTATTTTGAGACTGACTTGTTTGCCCTATAAAATGTAACAGTTTGCAGGTGTTTGGAGAAATACTTTAGCACATTAGCACACTTTTTTGGTGATTATTTTCATGGAGCTCCTTAAATAACCATTAAGCTTTGACAGCACCAAGCAACCAAGCAGAGGCAGCAGCTATTTAAAAATAAAATGAGGGAGAAAAGCAGCATGGTTGTAAAAAAAAATTTAAAAAAAAAAAAAAAAAAAAAAGGGGGGGGGGAGGTGTCAGCAGGGGGCGGGGGGCCCAAGAGACCCCGCCTCTCCTTTGGGGCCAAGCTCTCTTTGGGGAACCCAGTACCTGATTTGCTGTCATAGACCTATGACAGATTTTGCAGTTGATTTGCATGGCATTTCTCTGCCCTTAAGTTATATTGCTGTTCTCATTTCTATGCAAATGCATAGTAGGAGTTCCTGCCTCAAAAGTGTGAGTGCAGTTAAGGATAGGTCTAACCCCACCTTTATATGTAGCTTTTTTTGTTGTTTTCTCATGCTAACATAAATCTGGGTTGGATTGTGGTGGAACTCCAGAGATCACCAGAACTTCATGTCCATTTGTAGCTGCTTCTGCATCACCCACTGGGATCCTGTACCTGTAATTTTGACCTATCATGTATAGATACCATCCTACATCATTTGTGTAGCTAAGTTTTAGTTTTGCTAGTCACAGCACCATCCTGTTTCCCACTCAGATTTGTTTTATGTTCTTGGCAAAAGCTTATCAAGAGATTTCTTTCATGACAAGGGAACACCTTTAATTTAAGGCCTGGCTTCTGTAGGAATACGCTTGTCTAACAATGAAACTGAAACACACAAAAGAATCCCCTGCTTTGTATTTTTAAGGGCCTTGTCTGTCTTAAACCCTCAGTGGGAAAGTTAGTCCTCTTTGTCTCCTTCTGGGGAGCTGTGCCAGCCAGAAGTTACTTTGGAAAGTCCTTGCACTTGAGCGGCTGGCGCAGCAGCACTCTGTACATAGTGATTTCACTGCTTTTTTTTCAGCCCTCTACTTCTCTGAAACATGCAGGCATGCAATATATATAGTCTTGAGGTTGATTTGGTCAAGAAGATTGCTTTCAAGAGTAATGGGCAAAGTGTTATTAAGAATAACCATCTGAACGCAAACAGATGCACAAGATGGAGGTAGTCAATGTGTGTGGACTTGGACCCATTAGCTGCCTCAAAACCATTTTTCACTTCAATGTTGGCAATTCATTCTGTGCTTTCTTCTGTCTTCTCTGAAATGGGAAAATGATGGCCATGCCACTGAGACACAGCACTGAAGGATGCTCTACCAATGTGTTGGCACACAGGGAGGCAGTACTGCAAGGCTTCCTGGGCTCTCTTCTCCAACACAGAGCATTTATCTGAGGAGCACTGGGTGGGCTGATGGCTCAGACCTTTTGCTATCTGAAATGAAAGGAACAGTAATTGGGCAGGACATAATTCACACTGCTTTTGACATCTGCAGAACACAGTGTTAAAAACAAATCCTACAACTCCTGGAAAACAAAGGTGCTTGCGAAGGTAGAAGGCCAAAAGCACCTTAACCCACATGCACAAAAAAAATGGAGGCAAGATCAAATGCCAGCCTCCTGGACTGATGAGCAGAATGAGAGAATAATGGTAAGAAAGTATTAAGGGTTAAGAAAGTGGGAGAGAGTCCTTTTTCTAGGTATTAAAGGTTTAACCCAGTAAATCTCCCTCTTTCTCTTATTTCTAGGATAAAAATAAGAGCACTTGGAAAGCTTAAGGGCTATATTTGTGAAGACAGCTGTGAGTGTAAGGATGCTCAGACACAATTGGGGACTGTAGAAATCCCTAAGCTGCTTTTTCTTAGGAAAAAAAAA
>JANHGN010019907.1:82966-112493 GCA_024605025.1 Megaceryle maxima
ATTAAAAAAAAAAAAAAAAAAAAAAAACAACTAAGAAAAATCTTATGATGTATCTGCATTTTTTTAGATGACTGTAGTTTTTAAAAATGCCATTATAGCGGGCTTTGTTTACCGAACTTCAGCCAAGTCTTTCATTGTCAGGAGCAATTGGTTCTGTACTTGTCATGCAGCTGCTTTCTGTGGTCACCAGAAGTACCAGGGGAAAGTGGTCTTTTTCCAGGATGAAGTCTGTGCTCAGGATGATTAACCCCCTGGAAGTGCCTGTGCCTCCTCATAACCACTATGGGCAATCTGTCCCACCAGCTCAGATGAATGAGATACTAGGTTTCATATAGCTAAAAATGAGAGTACCTGAAGCTTATCTGTGTGTCAATTCTAAAGTAATTTTCTGCAAAGCTCCTCTTGGACAGTACTGCTTTGAGGTTTGAAGTGAAGAGAGGCTTAAAGACTAGCAAACCTGAACCCCTTCAAATTCTGAGCAAGCCCAAATAGGTGGAGGCATATTCCAGACTCCTAAATGGGAACCAGCTCCAGAATAGCTTGACCATGAATTCAAAACTATAATAAAATAGACAAGGGTTCCTAAAGGTAATGGTTTTGGTGTTTGTTTGGGGTTTTTTTTTGTTGTTGTTTTGTTTGTTTGCTTTTGTTTTGTTTGGGTTTGGTTGGTTGGTTTTTTGTTTTTCAAAATGCATCTTGTACAGAATCTGTTTTCTAGAAAATTTGTTCAATCTCCGTAAAGTTCAGATGTGCACAGAGCAAACTGAGTGTGAGCTGTACTTCTCAATGCACCTTTTTTCCTCATGCTGGTCACAGAGGACTATCCTGACCTCAATGTGAAGCAGCCACTAAAAGGTGAAGACAGTTAACTGAAGACTAAGTCCTGAGCACCCTTGGCTTTCACAAGTGTTTTCTCTAAACAAACATTCTCCTGCAAAAGGATATCTTGGAATGGGATCTCTCTCAGCACCTTTCACACCATGGCTGGCATGGGCAAGAAAAGTTTCTCTTGACGGGCTGGATTTTGCACCTTGGAGCAGGGAAGTCAAGCTGTGCTCTTGGTGTTGTGGTGTTCATCATCTTCAACATCAAAGATCCAGAAATTAGACCCTGCCTGGCAGGGCTCACTAATGTTTGCATGAGACTGGGATATAGTTTTGTAGCTGTATTAGATGGCCTTAAGAACTAACTTTCCCATTAAAGTGAGAAAATGGAGCTGCTCAGAAGACATGAACAGGGAAGCTGTTCTCGGGCTCAATTTTGTGAATTTCAATTTCAGAATCACGTTAGAAACAGGTTCCTGTTAAGACAGGAAATACTGCACTTACTGAAGAAAAAAAAAAAGGTCTGTTCCATAGTGTACTTGGGGTTATTTGCATTTTATGCCAGCAATAAAACACAGCAGATTTACAGGGAATCTGCCAACCTGTTTATTGGGCTAAAAATCTGACTTCCCCCTGCTGCTTTGTAATAAGCAATAAATGAACAAACACTGTTCCCCAAGCTGTGCCCATGCCAGCTGATACAACCCAGGATGCTTCTCTGCAGGGAGAGGCTGAACAAGAGGCTTCTTTGTTGTCTAGATCAGACGTGATGGTTAAAGTAACGTTGGGCAGAACATTAGCTGGCGCTAATGGCAGCTTCAGTGTCCTCATCCTGAGGAGTTTGTTGCTTTCAGGACAGCTGAGATACTGAGAGATATGGGTCAATCACCTCATCTGATCAGATGGTTTGTTTCAGAGGCCGGTACAATGCTTGTCAGCTATAAAATGCTCTGAATCTTCCTGCTAAAGAAAGAAATCAAGGGAAATCACATAATTTTTTCATTGGAAAACAGAAAAGAATAGATTTTCTTTTAAGAACAGTCTTCCTTTTTTTTTTTAGATACATTGTAACATTAACAGCAGTCCAAATCAAATGTTTCTCGACTATTTTTGTTATTGCAATTAAGTCACCATTGGTCATTAATAACAGTTTTGTTAAGCAAAGAACAGTTAGTGATTTAGAGAGTAAAAAAGAATTCTTTTCAGCAAGAGGACTTGTCTTCCTCAATTCCCAAAATGAAGATAATTTTGAAAGGAGTGGGAAGACTAAGGAAGGATATTTATTAAAAAAAAGGATTTACTATAAAAATCTGAGGACTAATACTTATATATCTAATGCTCATGTAATAGCCTGATAAATAAAAATTAAATCATAATAAAATCAGAAGCCACACTGCAGAAGTGTAATTCCAAGCAAAGAAAGACTCCTTGCACCTCGGTGCTGTTGTAAACAGCAGCTGCTTAAAAATTAAATCTTAGTGTACTATATGCATATAAAGACCAGCATCTGTGAATAAATTCAGATATAGAGTCAAAATGACTGTAGTTAATATCCGCACAGAATTGCATCCAGCTCTGCTTTGGCTCTGCATCACCCTTCCTCCAACTTAGCTCTGTTCCTTATTCCACTGCAACCACTACAGTGACTGAGTTTTCTCTCACCTAATTTTAGCTATCTAAATAATGTGGCATCCACGTGCTCTAGCTTTCCTCTGTGGTTAGTGGAGCCAAATGGAGGAATGACCTTATGAAATTACTTGGTTTGGATACTCAGTGAGATGAGCCACACTCATTTTTACATTTCTGAAAGCTGGGAGAGAGGATCTCCGTTCTGTGACAGAAAAGCTAGGGAGAGCTTCCTTTTAATTATATGTATTTTGGTAATGCTTGAATGGCTAGCACACCAGAAAAGGTAATTCCTTCTCCAGAGATGGAGGGGGAGCCCAAGGCTCTGCTTTCCAGCAGGACAGTGTCAGAAGCAAAACCAATCTCTCAGTCCCTGCTGCTTCCACCCATACCCAATGCAGTCTTTTCTGTTCCCATCCTATCTCTCCCCACTGTTTCCAGCTAGGCTTTTATTTATATCAGGTTTCAGGCAAAATTTTTTCTCTGCTCAGTTCACCTCTTTTTTCCATTCTGAAAACAGGTGGACAAAAAGATTTGATCCCAGTAGAGCTAAACATCTTTGTGGTTCAGTGAGCTCCTCAGGAGAAGCACAAGAAGATACAAAGTTCTCACATCAGTGAGATTATGAGTTTAGTGGCTTAAACCAGCAGCTGGTAAGGGCAGCTCTGGTACACAGTCTGGTTCCAAATAAATTCTGTGGTTTAGTGTCCCCTCAGAGGAGAGGATTGGATGTGACCTACATTAACTAGATCCGAGTTTCATCAGTTGTCATACTTGGAAGAAGAAATGGGAATTTGGCTAAAGGATTAAATACAGAAAAATGGTACAAATAGGAAGGGACATCACTAAAGAGGCAAAATCACAATTTGATCCATTAAGCAAGAAAAAGAGATTAAGGGTATTAGTAATAAGAGGATAACCAGGGAAATGAAAAATATCTAACCAGGAAAAGTGTATCTTACTGAAGAGTTGAGAAATCTAACAGTTGAAAGCAAAATGGAGGTTGAAATATTTAGTACACTTTTATAGATATTTCCTGGTTGTCGCTAAAAAAGACAACCATTTTGTAAATAACCTGTTCAGGTGCTTGATACAAAGGTAGAAATGCAAAACAAATCAAGTGTGCATAGCACATGCTCCTTACAGCATTTCCCTGGGATCTGAACTGATGTATAAGACGTGTTAACTTGCCCCACAGTGTGTCCTGCTGCATGGTTAGTGTTCCATCAGCCTATGATACCTCTTGGTGGATTTTAACAAGGAAAAGGCTCTGATTATCTTCAGCACTTTCTAATGTAGTGGTTACTTGCCAGTGTGAATAGTCTAATTATGTTGCCTTCAAATTGGCAGTGCAAAACAGAAGTAGGTGACATAGTTCTCAGGATTGCATATAAATCCATTACACATGATTTTAGTGGCTTTAACTACACATGTGCTAAGATCTTAGTATCCACCCAGAGCGGATGCATTCAGGTTTCTAGATGCTGATCAGGTACAAACTGTTATTGCTTGGGGTGGACTCTTGATTTCTGAGGAAGAGCTGAGCACTCCAGGTTGATAGTAGATGAATACTTCAGTGTGGGAAATGCTCTGTAATGAACCCCATTCATGTGAGCTAAGAATTAATAGTAGCACATCAGTGTTTGGAAATCAGTTTTGGGTTTCCTTCATGTCTTTGCATTCTGGAATAACCATGCAGATTCTTCACAAGTCAAAATTGCATGCAGATATTTTTCAACCTCAGTTTTATCACTAGTCTGTGCTCTCACCTCATCCCATTGGAACTTGAAATTAACCATATGGGCAGTGACTGACGTTAGAGAGCGACCACTTATTCCACAAATAAACCTGTAGAAAAGTCTAGTTCTGTGATGTCAAGTCTGGAAGCCAGCTATTCAGAGATGTCAGCTTAAATGTCCTTATATTCAGTGAAATGAGAACATGGTGAATAATTTGAACTTAAACAATGCATGTGCACGGATACAACTCACATCTCAGTACAGCCATCCAGTGACAAGGAGCAGATACTGTTCTTGACAGTGTTTGGAAGCTATTGCAGTTTCACTCCCAGATCTCCTCTTAATTATGCTTGGAATTCCTGGGGTTTGAGAAAAGGTTTACCTTACTTCAGCCCCAAAAATTGATGAACAAGCCTCCTGTTGTCCTTCCTTTTCATGTTATTGGGAAATCATCATTAGAAGCCTGTGTTCTCTCTGCTAGAAGCCATTCTTCATGTTGGTAAATCAACTTGCAGGTTGTTTCTGTCACTGAAGTTAGGTGACAGGGATATACATATGATAAAACTTTGGGATAGAGCAAGATGGGAACTAAATTAGCCTGAAAATCTGTCAGACACAAGGTATAAATATGCAAGTTTATACCTCTAAAATAATTTCCTGGTAAAAGCTGCATGGTGCTTGGGTCAGGATGAGTGCAAGCAATGAGGTTCATTTGCACATATTGCATGAAAGGTAGCTCAGGCTTAGCCTGCAGTCTGAGTCAGGGGAACAAGTAATTGAACTAAAAATAGTTCAATAAGTCTGAAAAAGGTAGTCTGTGGTTGCTATGCAGCTGAATGGCAAGTACAAGTGAATAGGATGTTTTAATATCAACTGTTCTTATATCCTGCAAGGACTACTGAAAATTAATGCAATGGTAGTGTGAGTATCACAGCTTGATATCCCATCTTCCTACATCCTAGTGCTGAACATCACATAAAAGCACAAATAAATCAGTGTAAATACAAACAAAATGATTGCTTTCATGAAATTCCTAATATGTTGTTAGGAAAGGATGTTCTGTGCTTGTTCTAGCAAGAAGGGACATCAATGTGGTGTGTCCTCAGAAACACGAAGCAATGCAGAAATGCGGAGAAAATAATGAAGTGGAGAAGTTGCTGTACTTGCATCACAGAGAGGGGGAAAAAAGGAATAAAGTGAAATGTGTAGAGATAAACAAGTCTTTGAGAGATATCAGAGTTTAAGATACCAAAGAGATAGGAGTCACAACTAAATGAGCAACACAATTAAATCTCCAGCAATAAAGATGATAAATGGAAAGGGACTGAAGAAGGGCAACAGACAAATGAAAGTGCAAAATGAATCCAGAAAAAGATTGAGATAGTGTGGGTGTGCATGCAGGTGTCTGTTTGCAAGTACAAATATAGAACAGGAAGATGCTGATCAAATAAAGGATTTAAAATCTGGAAAATAGTCTGAAGCTGGAAGGATTAAAAAAAAGTTATTAAAATAAGAATGTAAATGGAGAAAGCTGTAAATTAATGGATAAGTGGGGAGAAATAACAATTGAAAGATTTACAGCAGTTTCAAGTATTTTCATGTGCTCCAGTGGCAAGGGAAAAGAGAAGCTCTAAAATCTGAAATCCTAGAGGTTTAGAATAATACTTGGAAGGTGTTTTGCCTCAGAGAGGCATGGAGGGACTGTAGACTTCCCTGGGATAAGGAATGAAACTTGGGCACACCCTCTGGCCCTTACATGGCTCAGCCATTTTCACTGTCTTATTCTGCCAGCAGAAGGCCACTGGTAAGATGAACAAGCCGACTGTCACCAGTTTGTCTTCAAAACTCCTTGCTGGTCAGCCTAACTCCCCAAGCTATTATATTTGTTTATATGTTTATTATATATTATCTGTGGGTGTGATGTAGGTTTTGTACTGGTAATGTTGGGACATACAAAGACTTTGATCATTCCATCTGAAGAATTTTGCCATAAAAAGATTTTGAGCTTCTTGTTTTATGGGTTTGCAGTCACCTGTTTGTGCTTGCACTTCCCAAACACATTGGAAGCAATTTATGGCATTTGCCAGGCACCAGGAAATGGAATCAAAGTGTTTCCAGAGCTCCTCTTTCTCCTTTGTAGTACATCACAACAAGCTCCTGGGGTGAAAGAGATGTCTGTTACAGAAAGGGAGCCTTTTGCCTCACTTGTAAGGCTATAGTGAGCCATAAAGCTCATGGATGTCTGCAGCCTGGCCAGTAGCTGGGGTAAATTGAAGGGCTCTGATGTCTTCCTCAGGGATAGTCTTCTGCCTGACTGCTGTCTCTGTAATCAGATGACACTTCACATCGTTGCCAGCTGCTCTGTCTTTCTGGTCCCTTTGAAGGCTAGTTGTGTGTAATGCAGCCTGAAAAGGAGGCTGTCACACAGGGATCTGTGCAAGAAATACAGGAGTAAGCAACTGCATGAAGGTCTCTGCTTTCATGAGCACATTATCTTCAGGTTGGATGCCTTGTCAGGCACTGCTCAGTATCAGCTTGGCCTAATTCATCTGTTTAGGCTGTTGATACAAATTAGAGATTGGATCTGTTACATGACTCAACTCTTCAGGAACTGACAGACACAGCAGTTCCCTAACTCCCTGAATTATTTTCAGATGCCTTAGCAGTGTTGAAGCACAATAGAAATTGTGACACACGAGATCTCTTTACAAAACATTGAACTCCTCCTAGTCTATTATATATCCTATCTCCACAGAATACCCTTTGAGACAGTATAAATCATGCCAGGAAGCTCAGTCATGTGCCCATCTCTCTGATTCAGAGGAGCAGCCCGAACAACTGAATTAATGCAACCTGGTTGTCATCTTCCCACTGCTTTTCACTGTGCCAAGTTTCTCTAAGCAGACCTGGAAGTGACCCATGTCTAAAGGGAAGGACATGCATCTATGTGCAGAATATGAGGATGCAGCTCAGTGGAACACTTCTCTGTTCCCACTTCTGTGCTGCAGCTCACCCTCACCTTGCTTTTGGCAGCACAACCTTACATAGAGTTGTGCTGTGAAGCAGGTTATTGAAATGATCCAGGCTAAAAATAACCTGCCAAGATAAAGAAATTGCTGTTCCTCTGATAGTTTTCAGCAATATTATTTCCTAAGAAGCAACTTCTTGATTGGGTCGGCCAAGCAGAAGAGGAGCTTTTAGGCCTTCTTGTTACCAAAGTGAGCCTCCCATGTGACTGTCCTCTGAGCAACCACCCCTTAGTGTGCAGTAATCCCATCCCCAAGACCTTTCTGTCACTGTGTGGATAATTAAGTGACCTTCTGAAGCTCAAGAGGAAGTGAGAGGATGACTCATCCCCAAGCCTCACTAATTTCAGTTCTCAGACTGATTTGGATAAAAGCTGCACTAGTTCCCACAGTACTGGGAAATCAGCTTGTCCTAGAGAAAGCCTTTCTCCACAGGTTTGCTTATGAAGCTAAGGTCCTGTCAAAACAAAGCCATTAAGTCTCCCATAGTGTGGTTTCCAGCAATGAAGTTGTACTAATCAGCCTGCATTCTTCACTGTTACATTCCACCTGTAATTTCAGGGATGTATGGAGTTCTTAATTTCTTTTCACAAAATGCCCTGAAAGAAAATCTATATCATGCCTTCCATCCAGCAGATACTGAATTTCAATAGAGAATTAAGTGATTCATGTCATCTCTACTGAGTATAAAACACTGGGTATCTGTCTGACACAATATAATCAAACTGTGTATCATCCATAAGACGTCCAGAGGGATTTCTTATGTGTAAGACATCCTTTGGCACCATCATTGCTCAGGTATCTTTGATCATCCCAGCAAGCAATCCTTATATGCATTAGGCACATAAACAACTAAGAAGTTGGGTCTGTGTTTCTCTGTGGGTACCAATCACTAGTTTTCTCCTTTTCTATGGCACACATTTCCAGCATTTTCTGATACTTACTGCTATTTGTGGGGTTTGCTGAAATAGCATTCGGAGAAAGAGACCACCCCTCTGCACTAAGCAATACTTGGGGTTAAATGCTTGCCTACCTAATAGTGAAAAATGTAGAATAGGTAGGTAATTAAGTCCTTGCAGCAGTTGGATAATTGTACTTGTCTCAGAAACAAAGAAAAAAAAAAGCATATGTGATGAATGTCTCAGTGCAATGAATACAAATACCAGGCTATTATGTATTGAAGTTAATAGCAACCAAATGGTAGAGTAAGATGGCTTGAAAGGAACAAGAGTAGGAATGTCTGATAGAATTTAGATATTCATCAAATAAATGTGAGTCGTTAGTGGAAAGTATCACAAATGAAGAATGGATGATATCATGCAAGGTGTAAGGTAAAAGTCGTCACGAGCCTCTGATTTAGTACTTATGAAAAGCACCAACCTCCACCCCCTCAGCAGCTGTAAAACAATATATTTTGTCATCTTTCAACACTATATCCTACAGCCTGTTTTGGCACAACTTGCTTATTTAACAGGCCAAGCTGAATACCATCCACATACAAATGGAGGGTGAAGTTTTTATCCTGTGCCAAAAGTGCTTCCAGCTCTTGTGTAATGGCAGAAGCCTTGGGAAAGTTATACTTATGAAGTTACCTTCACAGTCCTCACTTTGTCCCTCCCCTAGCATTGCCTGTCCCTCTGTGGTCTGACTCAGTGTTGCCACATGCACTTACTTCTCTGTTACCAGCAGTGAAGAGCTCTTGTAATTTCTCATCCCACTGTATGACCCATGTTATGTAGCCCCACAGCAGGCGTGTCTGCCTTGATAGATCATGTTTTAAGGATCTTTAGAGTTTTCTGTACAACTGAGGGAAAAAGCTAATCAACATCAGCATTCAGTGAAACAGAGGTGGATTAGGGTGGGGGGTTTTTAAGGTATGTTTTTTCTGCACCCTGCTAAGCACAGCCAAACTTCCCTTTGCACCTTGGCTATTGTAGGCTAGTCCTGAAATCTGAAAAATACAGGGGTCTAGCCAGGTTCATAGGTACAGCACAGCTAACAGCACAGAACGGGTACTGCTTTCTACAATATTTTGGGAGTATGACACTGGGAGTTCTTCCTTTCCCAGAACAAGCTACCTTAGCTTTCCTACTAACACACCTTGTCCTCTTTACTAATTGACCACCAGACCAGTCCTGGGAATTCCATTCCAATTCTGACACTGTTCATGATTGCAAAGAAGTTTTCTGGGGATTGTTCCGATGATTTACAAAGCCAGTGGGGAAGCTTTGCTTTTTCATTGTCTGTGATGAGCACAGCTTTGAAATACTCCTTATGTCTAGAATTTAGATACAGATCCAGAAATTCAGATGTTTATCTGAACTGACTTTATATTTACTGTATTACTCTCTTTCTTGCAAGCAATGAAGAGATACACACAGTGACGGGGTGAGGAGGGGGAAGGAAATATGTGACCCAGTGAAAGTTTTCCTGAGGTAAAAAAATTATTAGAATTGACTAGTTCTCATTTTTCACCTTACACTATAAACTTTTGGAGGGAGGGCAGCTGGTGTCAGCCAGATCCTTTCAGATTTCACATCGTGCTGTAACTAAGCAGCCATCCACTTCAATGGTAAGGGATGATAATTGCAGGTCCTAGGCTGCAGACTGACGTCAGCTCTTCAGAGGAGGATGCTGACTGCTTAATGAATATCAGTAGACACTGTTTAGCTTCTGCTCAAAAAACTAAAGAAATAGCTTTTAGGGAGCAGTCAGCACCCATTATTTTCTTTCTGATGATAATTTATAGATGTTTCGTCTTTCATTTGCAAAAAAGAGTTCCTGGGAAGAGTTCACTTCCAGAGCGGTTACTTCCTATGTGATTGTGTGGCAGAGAACAAGGTGACATATAGGTCTAGTTACAGGGTCCTTTTCTATGAGAAAATTAATCTCTGTTACAAGCTGGGCATGGTACAGAAAATCCCATACTGATTCCTTCCAGAGTCCCTTTTATTTCCTTTAGACTATACCATTTTTAAGCTTTACAGAGGCAATTATGAAGGTGTATTCCCCTCCTTCACGCTGCTTGTTTCTTTTCACTTAAGATTTTTGGAGTGTTGGACTGCCCAGGCAGGCTGGGGACGGGAGGTTGGTTCCTTTTTCTTTATAACATGGAGAGGTGGAGGGTCTCATCTCCATGTGTTTCTAAGGTCCTGCTGTTGCAACTCTGTCACTGGGGACATTTGCACATACAAATTGAGGACTACCTCTAGTTTTTATTCCCCTCTGAAGCAGACAAAACAGACTCATACAGCATTTCTTCTTCTGGAATTGCATCATTCCTGTATCCTTGCCTTCTTCCAACCAACAAATTCCCTCACAGAGAGGTCATGAAGAAGCCAGTTGAAGCAAATCTTACAGTGGGTGGTTGTCTTAATCTCCGTGGGCTGAGTCCTCCTCTTTGTAGTCTACTTGTGATGCCAGTGAAGCACAGAGGTCAGAAAAATTAAGGAGTATGCATCTCTCAAACCTTAACTGTATTCATCATGATGTAGCTCTGCAGCACTCAGGTATTATAGGTGGGAATTTTTTGGTCCATAAACTTTTCCTGAGTGTAGCTTCTAGTGAGGATGTTCTTGTTTTGAGATCTTGCTGGGGAATTAACTTAAATTGCATCCTTAAGAGGAAGGGAAAAGATTCTGGAAAAAAAATTTAAAAATTAAAAAATAAATAAACAAAAAAATAACAAAAAAAGCCCACTAAAATAATAATGCTAATAAGTGTTACGGAATTGAACTTTGTTATTGTGTTATGCAGCAAAATGCATTTCCTAGTGTTCTTCAAAGAATTTTAGTAATTTGTCTTAATTAGAATGATCTAGATCATTGTTTCTAGCCTTTGGAATTCAGCACAAGGTTAATGCACATAAATGTATGATGACATATAGAGAAACTATAATTGTCTTGAAGATGAAGTGTTCTAACAGCATGGAATAAGTAAGGAATTGGCTGAGTAGGTGGACTTATTTCTATTGCTAAGATAAAATATAATAATATGTTGAGCTTCAGGACTGCAGATATGTTATTCACAGGAGGCTCAGTAACAGGAAAGTAGGAATCACAAGTCCCTCTAAAAGTGCTTTTTCTGATATATTTGAATGAAGGTTGGTTTATTTTTAAGATTGTGGCTCTTTAAAACCCAGCATTTGATACCCAGCAGCATTGACTGTGTCTTATGCATTAAATTGTATGGAACCAGGCAAGCTCAAACTTGTCTTTGAAAATGAAACTCATATTTTTACTGGAAAGGTGGTAGTGAGGTACAACAATGTGTGAACTTACTTGCCAGGGACTTTCAAGGTCTTTTGCTCTTCATGAGACAAAGTTGTCACGTTCTCTTTCTGCCCTCTCAGCTACATGTGCATGCAAACGTCCTTTCCCAGTGAGTTTTAGTAGCCCTTTGCACTTGAAATTTGTCCTCTGCCCTTGAACTTTTCTAGTCTCCATTCATAAGAACCTCCCACCCCTCTGCTTGAGCCTGGCAGATCCCTCCTTGCTCTCTCCAGAAGCGTCTGGAGGTTCCTGGAGATTTACGAGCTTCTGCATGTTGTGTTGTATTGTAATGAACTGGGGTGGGACTGACGCTAGCCGTTCAAAAGGAGGTTTTAGGGTAAACAGCCCTGTTCTCTGGATGGTTTTGTCCTTCTCTTTCATCTGTCCTTCCCTTTTTTAATGGTGCTATGTGTTCACATGGCCCCCCACGTATAGGCACAGTGCACACACAAATACGTACTGCTCAGTGTTGTCTCAACCAAAAGGCCAGAGGACTAAGAAGTCACATAATGATATGTGTCCAATGCAAGGTGACCACACTATATGGAGAAAGATCTTCAAGTGTCTTGGAATTGTAGCAGCTGTGCTTGTTTGCTTGACTGCTTTGCTTTGGGTGCTGTGAAATAGTGTTTCAAGCCCCTTAGGACCTTTATATCCACACACCATCACAGATGCATCAAACTGTAGAGTTTTTCTCCTAGTAAAGGAAGATCATGAGATGTTCAAGATGAGCAAGGTCCTAGTGAGAGTTGGGTTGTACTGTGTTTGTTGTGCGATGCAAGTAAATTACATCCAGAAGCCAGTCTTCTCCCTGCCAGGTCCCCAAACTCCTCTGGCTAGTGTCTGCTTTGCATTAACACCAGTGGTTTTCCTGTTCTCTTTCAGGGGTTGATGCATGGTGTTGCATGTCATTGTTTCTCTCAGAAACACCAACTGTGTGTTACCATGGCTGCTCCGTCTCTGAGATAACACGAGAGGTGTCAGCCCTCTCAAGCTCCATACACAGTTTGTTTAGTAGCAGGAAAGAAACAGCATTTCTCTCTTCCTTTGCAAGTAGCTGAATGGTCTCCATGGAAACACTGGTGTTGCACAGCATCAATTCTTCAGACCATTTTCTTCCTTCGTTCTGATACTTTGCAATGGAAATTGTGGATTCTGTGTGATTTCCTGGTGCCTTGAGCTGAATGGATGGTTACATGTCAAGGCTGTCCCAAGGAATATATTCAGTGTCTTTGTACCACTGGTGGGCAGAGCACCAGTGGTAATTTTTGCCCCTCAAGCTCTGCTGCAACTATCTAAGCTGTGGCCAAGAATTTTTGGTAGACCATCTCATTTGTATGGACAGAATTCTGTTACACAGATCAAGTGATAATCCCCATTACCAGAAGCTAATTAATTTACTTCTTGAGTTTTCTTTGAGGTTCTAACTGGAAATAAAAGGTCTGAGCCTAATAGAAGGAAAAAAAAAAAAGGGTGTTAAGTTCTAATAGACTCTGTGAGTCTGTTCTGAAGAAGAACAGCCTCTTTGCAGAGTCACATCATGTTTAAACTACTGCAATGGTGCCTGGGAACAGTTAATGCTACTGGGAAAGCATATTATGCAATAAAGGAGGAGGTGAGATGTCAGGGAGAAACACAGGTGTGCCAGGACTAGTTTTTTTATCACTATTACTTTCTTCAGTAATTTTGCTTTGCACAAGTGCAGACATATTTGTGAGTGTGACCATGCAGAAGTGTCCACATTTGCATGTGTTGTGTGTTTAATCATTCCACACTTAAAAGCTCACAGTTGGTAGAGGTGCAGACTTGTAGCAGGTGTATGTTTATTTAACTCACAGATGTGGCTATGTGTCTCTCACAGGCCACCCAGAAACAATCACACTATTCAGAGCCTCTTCCCAGTATGGGTAAGGGCAGCAAATCCTTTTTTCATAGGCAACGGGTGGTGCCTCAGGAGCAGTATGAAGAATGATTCTTTGCAGTCTGGGTTGGCAGGGACCCCACAGTTACCATTTACACAGATTGACTTTTTTTTTCTCAAGATCTTATCTTTTCCTCATTGCCTTCAAAGTATATCCTGTAAAGGGTCAAAGAAGTTTGTTTCCTCCTAAATCCCTGGACTTTCTCCCATAAAAGGAGCTGCGATTCTAAGCACATGAAGATCTAGAAGATGAATGCATTCACCGGACTTGATTCATGCAAATCACTCCCATCACATTTAACAAGCAAAGTGAGTGTGGGGGGGGTGCAGATCAGTTCTGGGGGAAGATATCCCCAAAGTGTGGGTCTCAGTGTGGGCTGTGCAGCCACTGCAGCCAGTGGGTTATTAAGCATTCTGTATGGGCTGTTTGTTGGAGGAGGAAGGCAGGGTGGCCGTCTGGAAATGTCATCCTGGAAGCGTGTGTGCTAACCTACTTCCACCAGAGAGGCTGAGAACAACTCGGGTGTGCACTCCCTGCTCTCTCCTTGAATTTGTAAGCTGTGGTTGAAGAGGAGTTTTATTTTCTGTGGGTTTGAATGGGCAACTGAATACTCACAGGGAGGGTTGTTTTGTGTTTTGAGGCTGCAGCTCCCCTGCTGTACTTCGTGTTTACAGTTTATGATACACTGAATCCTTTGGTGCCTTGTTCTCAGCCCTGCAATAGAAATGTCACGAAATCCATTGCAGTGTGTGCTGTCTTCTGATTTTTCCAACCACTTGCTAATGCTTTCAATAAGATCTAAATCACAGCTCCCTTGGAGAGTGCTTTCTCTCAGAGCTCGGTCATATGTGGCCACGGGTTTTTCTCCCTCACACCAAGCTGCCCTACTGTCAGCCTTTGCCTTGGGTGCCATCAAAGCTTGCACACCCAGCAGCAAGCCTTAGCATGGCAAAGGCGTGCCTTTGGGTAAATGTATGTTTCCTGTTCATCTTCTCCAGACCTTTCATGAGTATATTTTATCACTCCTCAATTGCCTTTTCCAGGCTGGAGTGTGTCATTGTCCTTTCAGTTTTTTCTAATCCCCACTGACTTGAAATAAGGAGTGTGTGGTAGTTTTGCATATCCCCAAAGGCACTTACCTGCTCCTTCAACTAGCCAGATATCTTTATAAATTGATAATGCAGTGAAAGACTTAAGTAAGCAATGCATTTATTTCAACATGTGAGAAAATCTTGTGTAATACTGACCCTCCTTTTCCACATAGCAAAGGAGACTCCATCAAAATTAGAGAGATTTCCATGTCTAAAAGAAAGCAAGAGAAGTGGAAGGCTCCAGATCTCTTCAGAAAATAACCTAATCAAGAAACTGTTAATACTGATGCAGGCTTTCCCAACTGCCATCTGACATTGTTCTAGTTTCTCAGTTGTCTGCTGTTCAAAGGGTCATTTGCTCTTATTTCTCCCTAGAACAAGCTTACTCAGGATCCAGGGGAAGTGTCACAGATATGTTTTAATTTGAAAGAGAAATATGGAAAGAGAGTGGAGGAAAATTATGAGCCATCTCCTGTATTCCTGGAAGTGTTTAAAAGATTCATGGATGTGGCACTTAGGGATATGGTTTGGTGGTGACAACAGTGTTGGGTTAATGGTTGGACTCAATGATCTTAAAGGTCTTTTCCGACCTTAACAATTCTATGATTCTATGTATTTTTGCTGGTTAATTGCACTGCCTGAGAGTTTCTTCTCCTCCAGCACTATGTCATTGGAATAATGAGGCAGCATGTTTCTTAACTGTGCAGTGGCCAGATCAGCAGGGATTTCAAGAGATAAGTAATTCTATTTGATTTTGTACCCAGGAATGAAAATTTACATTCCCTTCCACCTTAGAGAGAAAGACAGTCTGGGCTATAATTAGGGGTTTTTTTCCCTGTCTCCTTTGGTCCTACGTTCCTCTTATTGTCAGGCAACGGTGGCAGCAGCAGCCTTAAAAGCAGGGAGTCATGACAACTGATTCTTCCTGGAGCAATTTGGGCTGGTAGAAGGAAAAAAGAAATACCTCTAAACACAAGTGCCTGAAAAAGCAATTAGATCACAAAACTGTATGAAGCAGGAAAATGACAGCAAAGGGCTGGGAACCACCCACGATTTGGGAGTTTGCTATCTGCATGACTTCTGGGCTTAGTCTTCCACCAGTAAAAAGTGAGTTGGATTCATTTATGTCATCTGAGGATCTGCCCGTGACTTCATGTCTGTAGATAAATAAATGCCCACACAAATAGCTAATTAAGTGCAGAAGGAGTGTCTTGCATTAAAGCACATTAATGGCTTCGGAGCAAATGCCCTGTTGAGCTTCACAGACTGAGGTATTAATCAATTAACAGTTTAGAATAGTCCATCCTGAAGCAATATGTCTGTATAGCACCATCCATGAGTTCTCAGTGTCTACTTTTATTACAGGCTTGACTGGATGAATTTGAGCTGCTAATTAAAAAAGTCACCTCTGACAGGGGACCTAAGTCTTAGATTGTAAACATAGAAAGAACCACTTTGACTGAGGTAAGGAGTCTTCTGAATCACTGTGACTTGATTTCTTCTTAGCATGGTAGAGGATATTTTATTAATCTCCACCCTCATTCTTGCTATCTATCACACCAATAACAAAATTTTGTCTTTATCCTTAACTCTTTGCAGAGGAGTCTCTTATTGTTTGCACATATTGATAAGGTGTATCTTCAAGTCCCGCAAGGTAGGGTAGCCATGTGGTTTTACCAGCTCACAGACACATTCTAGTGATGATCCATCCATGATTTTCAGGCAACTTCAGCAGAGCATAGGCATGTGTGTGACTTGCATATGATTACAAAACACAGATATGGGAAGCCAGGGCTTCACAATTCTGTTTATCTCATAACCAGTGGGTGATCTGTCTCAGTGCAAATCAGTTATCATAGCAAAGTCATTTATTTATTTGAACTGAAGTTATTAAGGCTTCTGTTTTGCCCCTCTGGTCCTCATTCTCTTGGTATTGTCTGTTCAGCATGAAGGGTGTTATGTGGGAGATCCCACACTGAAAAAACAATCTGTCGTTTCCATGAACATCCCATTTATATTCTACTAAAATCAACCAGAAAGAATATTTCAAGAGTGACTTTGTTTTCAAATAGCTCCAGATGCAAAATGCTCCATGGCTTTATGTCAGGATTGTAAAAAATGAATAGAGCATAGTGAATTAATTTTGCTAATGAGCTTTACAACCATATGATGCACTTAGGCATCTTCATACAATTAAACCACAGAACTAGGCAAGCAGATCCCAAGTATCACCCTTTGTCAGAGCACTTCAAGACCCTCCAAAGTGTTGTCTCCTCCTCCCTTTAATTTCTTTCCTTCACAAAGAAGAGAAATATACAGATCTGTTGTTTCAACAGTTGAAAAACGATGTGCGGTGTTAGTTGCAACAGTATTTTTGTAGCTCTTATTTATTCTGCTATCAAGACAAGAAAGGCGAAGCAGTAGCACTTTATAGAGAACATTTTCAAACAGTTCCCTTAAATCTTTTTTAGCAGCCCTTGAACAAAATGTTTACACTGTAAACAGAATTTAGTAAACGATCCACAAGACTTATCATGACAACCTGCCTGTCCCTCCTGAAACATTGCATTTCTATCCCATTCATTCCTAACATCTGTTACTGCTGACCCTCTAGCCCATGTTTACCCAGTTACAGTACACTCTCTGCAGCCTTAAAATACTTCCTGTTCATTTACCTCCATTTCTCTTCGATTGTCTGACTTTGGATGCTGTATTTTCTGTTTTTGTGAAGAGAAAATTTTAAAAAGGTAACTGATTTTCATTGCTCATGACTAAGAAATGGATATCAATGTGAATAAACCTTGTGACCAGATAAAACCATGAGTAAGGGATGTGCATTCTTTCCCAGAGCTCTTCAGCCAACAGCTGGCAGTCCTGCCAAGCTCAGGGAGGGGGGTGTAATTCCTGTGCTCTCCTACTGCTTTTCCTGACCTTTGGTGCTCCAGATTCTGCTTTCCTCCACAGTGACTGTGGCTCAGCCCTAGCCAGAATTCACTGATGACTTAATGGGATCTTGAGCTCACAAGTTCTGTGAAGTCTAGTGATGATTAGGCTGGTATTCAAGGAGAAGAGCTTGAAGAGTAGGCTCTGACCTCAGGTCTCTCACATTGAAAAGTTTTACATGAAGCTACTGCATAGTCAAGCTGTTTTAATAAGAAAATATTTTTTTTTCTTTAAAAAAAAAAAAAAAAAAAGGCAGCATACAAGGAAACACAAATCTGAGCTCTGTAGAAATAAACATCTATCAGGAACTACCTCTAATGCTAATCTCCTGTCAGACATGCATCTGTTCTTTCTTTCATTGTGGTTTTCTTCAATAGAGGTCAGCCATATAGAATGTTTTATAGATAGAAGATAGAGCAATCACCACCAGGGTAAAGTAACAATTCTACTTTTGTAAGCCAGGGGAATTTGGCTAATTGCAAGCAGCTTCTGTCTTCATCCTCAACTCTGAAACACTATCCTGGCACTCAGGAAGCCTGGATTCTCAGCTCAGACACAGACCTCATGAGTGAATTTGGGCAAGTCAATAATGAGTAACCATTGTCCCATGCCATAGTTTCCAGCTCCATGTAATGGAGCAAGGCAGAGTCTGATAAATGGTTGTGCTATGGCTACATACAAGGGTATCAGTTTTGGAGGCAAGTACTAAACAAGTCCTTCAAGAGTGCAATCCCCATTAGTCCTGTGAAAAAACACTTTGGACAAATTTATCAGGAAAATTCTGCAACAATTCCTTTAACACTTATGGTCCCAGCTCACTGTCTGTAGGGCAGATTTATGCCCTCCAAAGATTTGCCTCTTAAAAAACACAGGAAATAAACGTGCCATTCTGTCTGTTTTTTCTCCTGCCTCTCTACCAGCTGGTTAAGCAGTCAGCTAATTTATTTTGTGTTGCTTTCTATTAGGAGTGGAGGATTGATGTCTGGAAGTATTTTAACGGCATTGTTGACCTTGATAATAAAACTGTCCATCCTAGTTCTTATTGGTAATGTCATCCAATACCCCCTGAGTCAAAGAGAAGCAGCAAGTCTAATAACAGCATCAGTGAGAAGTCTCATGGAGAGACGTTAGTGGAGAGACCCATTTTCAGTGCTGTCTCCCTTCTTGTATCAGGCCCAGCAGCACTGTATGTGATTTGCCTTTCCATTAGCAGATATGTGGGGCTGCAGTGATGCCCAGAACTATTTCCATGCTCTCTCCTGCAACTTGCTGGGTGTTCAACACCATATGACGCTAACAGCTGCAACTGCTACTAGCTGCTATCTCAGGGCTATGTGTAATTTACATAATTCTGAAATCTAAAAATATCCCTGCACAAATTAAATACATTAATATGTTCTATTCTAACAGACATGGAAATGGCTGTTGCTTTCCCAGTGCATTTTGAAACAGGGATTCTCAATGCTGCCTCTTCATCTGATGGGGCTGACATTCATGAGAGACATTTAAGGACACGGAGCAAGTGATAATTATCCTCAACATGCATCACAGGCTTTTTGTCAAATGATTAGAGAGGTGCCTTCCAGAATAATTAGCTTTCTGAAATGGCTGAGCCTCTGTCTGCTGCGTGTTGACTAAAAGGGACATGAAGAATAAAGATTAAGCAAGAAGATGGCAAGTTCCCACCCCACTACTCACCTGTATACCTTTCCTTCCTCAGCCCTGCTGATATTGTTCTCAAGTGTGCATTGCCACTCACCCCACTTTGCTCTGTTAAATAATAGCACTTGTTTTTCATGTCTCCTTGGTGATGCAAGGGGAATATCTGTGACCTTTTCATTTCTTTGTAACAAGCCTCCTTGCAGATCATTGCAGAACAGTCTGTGACAAAACAAGCTTTCCTGAGCTACTAAATCAGCTGGATGAGGAAATGCTGCATGGATCACCACTAAAATATTTAAGCTAATTATCTTCATCGGGAATATGGGCATGTATCCCAGACGGATCTGCCTGAGGCCATGGTGACTTTGTTACCTACTGCAATGGTCATTGCACTGGCAGTGAAATGTTGTATTTGTGTTGAGCAGTGATTTTTTTCTGCTCACTGGTGGGCTCCAGGACAGTGCTTGATTAGGGATAGTGTGGGAGAAAGCTACACTTCAGCTCTGTATGATTTTAGCCTGTGAAGACTGTAAAGTCTAGAGGTTTATGAAAGATATGGCCAAAGAATAGCAGCAAATCATGTGAACTCTTGCTTCCTTTAAAAAAAAAAAAAGGCATCAACATATATGTACTAGGTCTTCATGCAGTCCATAGGCCTTAGGTGGTGTCTTGTACCTAGCAATTCCTGAGGACCAGAAGATATGAGGGAAGTCTCTGTGCCATGTTGTTTTGGTCACTGTACTGAGCTGTAAAAGATGACTGATATAATGAACTGGGAAAAGAAATAGTCCAAAACCAGAGTAAAGATGACTCGGGCATTGCACTGCTTGCTGTGATGTTCTACTAAAAGAAATGCAAAGGGATGAATCTGACAAAAGGTGTGACAAAACCCCGGCCACTAACTCACTGTAAAGAAAGATATTCAACCAAAAATTGGGTCCAAGCAGCCATGAACTTGAATGTGCTCCAAAGCTGGCTCTAACCTTTACCGGGCTGAGACTTTCTCAAGAGGAAAATATTTGTTGTGATAGGCCAGTATTCAAGTGGTTTGTCAACTGGAAAATGCCTAGACAGCAGCTGCTGAACATTGTAGGGGTCTTCAATTAGAGTACATGGGCTTAATTATCACTCTTTCCCCATACATTCACAAAGAGAGTCCTGGGTCCTTATTTTCTTGGCTGAGCTGCTAGATTTCACAACTAGGTTAATCAAGAATGTACTTCTGTGTCCAAAACTCACAGGCATGCAGCTATGCAGTTCTGTAAACTTAACAGAGCTGTGCTCATGTCAAAACCTCTGCCATGCTGGCAAGACTCTTGGGAATACCCTAATTCTGTAACTGATTTCAATGGAAGTCAAGAGCTCAGAATATTCACAAAACCTTCCAGGCCAAAGTTGGACCAAATGTTGGTAGGTACCCACTCTATTTATTGATTGATTTGGGCTAGAACTTGTCTCCCTTGGTTCAATTAGGCAGAGCCCAGCAGAACAGGCACCCAGCTCAACATGTTTCCACAACAACAAAAGTAGCATTTTACTATCACTTAGTGTTCCACTGACTACTATAATTTTACCCAGAACAAACTGCTTATCACCTTCTCACAGGTGGCAGACTAATATTTTACTGAGAATAGCAAATATTTGGCTTAAGACAATGGCATATTAATATTTTTTTCTAGGTTTAATGCTTCCTACCTTTCCTTGCCTTCATTCTCTTTAAAAGTCATGATTTGGTAAAACCATAAATAAGTTCACCCAGTGAAAGGACATGTAATTAATGAGTCTGGGGGTGTGTAAGGCAGACACAGCTGAAACCAGTGTCATATTGAGCTCCTCTAGGAAAGACAAGTAGTTTGACTTTTCTTGGATTAATCTGTTTTGCTCTTTATTCTAACAGTTTAATTTCCTGGTTCTCAAATCATAACAAGGTTTTCTCCTTCCATCCTCAGTTGCCTTGGGTAACTCTATTCAAGTCAGGGGATTTACACAGACGTCAAAAAACTATAAAAAACACATTTTAGTGATTGCCCTTCACACTCTTGCTTTGTTTGCTACACACTTCTGCCAGTGGTATATAAGTTACATTCATTTTGTAGCATCACTGAAAGCCACATCAGTTGAAGTTGCACTTTATTACAAACATTTGTTTTCTTTCCTGCTATCACAGCCAGGCTGACTCTCATCCCACTTACACTGGTTTTACAGCACATAATGACAGCAATCACAGTAACTGTTCATCATCTACTGGCTTGACATAATACTCAGACCAGTAAAATACCATTGACACCACTACACTGGTGGCCTGAAAAGTGTTTGACATTGTACATTTAAGATAAATTTTAATGTGCTCTCCTCCTTTTTTTTTTTTTTTACCTTTTATAAAGACAGAACTGTCTGCGATGAAATAGTTCAAGACAGATTTTTTTTTCAGTTCTATCCAATTACACATGGACAGAACCAAGTTGGCACATCCAAAAAAAGGGTAAGAGCAATAGATCTCCAGCAGACTTGCTGTGCAGGCACAACTGATCTGAGCATTTGCAGCATATCTGATGTACTGAGGATGGACTGAACCCCGTGTCTACATGCAGATTATTTCTAAAAGCAGTTGTGGACCATCTAAAGCAATAAAGTTGGGATGTCTGTGTGTGCCCTCTGCAAGAAATATGTCTATTTTTGCTGCTCTTTGGTTTCAGGTCTGGCCTCTTGGATGCCACTTTCCCAGCTCTGACAGCAATGGCAATGGATGTATCTGTTGCACAAAGGAAGACTTCTGACAGGGGCAGGCAGTGGTGAGACTAATTGCAAGCCTCTTGGCTACCCTTAGTTCTCACAGAAAAATAAATCTATCAGTTCAGAGGGGTTATGAAAGGAAACCTACAGCTTTCTTTTAAAATCCAGAGAAATTAACTATGGGAATGTGGACACATGTCTGGTCTGCATGCTTTGAACCCCATTTAGAAGAGAACTAGTCCTAGGTAGTTGCTTTGCTGTGCTTGTTACAGCTCTGTCCTCTCCCCAGACATGTGGCATTCACCGACAGAATAAACAGCTGTCAGTCCAAACTTGCCAAAATTTCCTATGCAGAGTAATATTTCTGCAGTTTTTCAGAGGTGCTTTTCTCATGAGTAAACATTACCTCTCAAATCAGGAGTAAATGCAGCGGAGGAAAAGGAGAATGACAGAATCTGATTTTGCCTTGGCAGGGAACAATTTCACAGCTTTCTCATACATTGTCTAAATGTACAGACAACTTTTCTCCTCCATTTTGCCTCTCAAAATGAATAACCAGGCTAGGGGCTATATATTCAAATGAAAAACTTTTCTCTAAGCACAGCACATGCACTGTTATAAACAGACTTGGGTTTTGTAGTGAATGGGTGAGGACCGAATGGACTTCAGTCCATTCAAGAAGATTAACATAGTCTCAGAATGTCATCTTGAAATACTCTTTCTCCTTAATCCTTCACATGAGAGTTCTTTCCTGCCTCAAAACCAATCTATAAATCAAGAAAACAAGGCAACATTTGGCTGAGTCCTGCAGACTCTCTACATACCCAGCTGTCACAGCACTGAGCAAGTAGCTCAGTGAAGGCAAACAGGAGAAGGACATTGCCCAACCATCAGGTGGTTTTTCCAGGCAATATGGGCTTTAAGCACAATGTGCCAAACACTTGAACGTGCGATTAACTCACAACTTTTCCTTAAATCCAACTTCAGTGCTGAAAAGCATTGCTGAGTAAAAGTGGACATGTGTTACAAGTTAAGAATGTGACTGAGTGAAGAATTTCTCCTCTATCCCATGACACTGAGATTAATAGGAGGTCAGCCAGTGATTCCCTTGGAAGGTGGACTGGGTTCCTTGGGCTGAAGTCAAAGTATAATAGCTCACTGGGTGGACAACTATATTTTGCAAAGAGGTGTAAAGATGGTAGAGTTTGATAGGGGAACTCAAACAAAGAACTCATAAAGACTGAGGACTAATGTACATTTTTCATGAGCTCTAACAACAGTCCATTGAATAGTTTGTTCCATTTAGTTGTGTTTTTATTATTTCTATTGTTCTTTGTTTCCTGTATGTGGTTGTGGTGCATCCAGGAAAAAATCACAAACATGTGCATTGAGAGTCATCCAGAATTTCCATTTAAAATGATCCACTTTGTTACAGTAATTAGCCTTGTAAGTGGAACAAAGCACACAACATTGACAATAGTTGCTAGTGATCACTTCACTTCCTAATCAGGCTGCTCCTTCAAGCGTTCCAATTTATTTTACTAATGATTATAGGGCAGATGCTGCACAGATTCGCACCTCTAGGAACTCCAGTGAAATAGAGAGGCAGAAAATCTTGCCCAGTATGCCTAATCCTGATGTACACTGAGTAATCTGAGGGTGAACCAGTTATAAATTACTTTCCTTTCAGAGGTTTATCGATTTCAGATTTTAATTCACTAACTTATATTAGTTGCTGTGAAGTATGTATATCTGTTCAGTACTGAAGTGTTTCATAGAGAGGGATGGAAGGTGCTGAGCCCCTCTCAGAATGGCACTGGCAATCCTTGAAGATTGGGATGGTTTGCACTTTCCTGCTTTGAGTTCTCCATAAGAACAAATAACCTCACAGTTCATTCTGCACCTTTAAATCGGAGCACCCACTCATCTCAGAGAGAAAAAACTTAATTCCTTTAGAAGAATGATAATAAGGAGTGGCTGGTGAGGGGTTTAAACTATTAATCCTGTGGCAGAAGTACATATTTTTTTTATTAAAATCCAGGTCCAGTTAAATCCCAATTGAGCATTAATATTGTTCACCTTTTATGATTCAAAGCCAGTTCAGCTAGTCCCTTTAGTGTGTTCTTTTCCATCCTTATATCAGGGATCTATCAGACAGACTTTGGCTGTAGTTTGCCTTTTGTGAAAGGGCAAAATGATCTATGTAGGTACAACAAATTGTGTAAGCAAACATATACACATAGAGGCATATTCAGGTGCTGCTGGGAACATTAAAGGCTGCTTTTTCCTCCATGTCCTTGACATGACCCTTACCACTTTATTTTTTCCAGAATTCACTGAACTGCTGAGATATCTGCAATAACTTACATATGGATGGACTTGAAATAGGAGTAATGACTTTGGCTAGTTTTTATTCTGTGTGAAAGCCATCAGTTGAATCAGTGCACTGGATAGGTTGCCACGTTGCTTTGATGTACTCCCTCCCTTTCTCTTGGTCTCTGTGTCCATGTCTCATTTAGCTGACTAATGTGTTGTTTTGGAAAGTGCATAAAGGGGCAAGGGGTTGAATTTAAGAAAGTTCCTATTTCATCAAATAAAAAATAAATTTGTGATTATCAAACTTGAAACAGGGAGAAATTTCAAAACATTAATCTCTTTTATGCAGTCTCTTGGGTGCTCTCAGAAGAGCCTTCATCCTCCAAAAGCTCAACTCCTTCATGATTTGGCCAAGCCAGTCTCCATGTTGACTTGTAGTGGTACAGAACTTCAAACTCACAGTTGAGCAGTTCTGGTCATGGATTTATGCTGATTGGTTCATTTGTGTCTTGGAGGAAGAAAGAAAGTGGTTTGAGACTCGTGGTGTCTCTTGTACTTTGTCCAAGAACCATAAGTAGCCTAAGCTGTAACAGCAGACTTCATGACTAAAACATTTCCTCTTTCTAACTCCTTAGGACTTTTTTACTTCTGCCCATTTCCCCTCCTGTGGTTATATACAGTTATTGGTGACGTCGCTTCATTGTATGGAAGAGCTGTGTAAAAGTAAACAGGAGTGATATTTGAGGGGAAAACAGGATTGCAGCTGATTCTCATCAGCAGAAGTGAAACTCAAGAAGAAATGCAGACATGAGTAACGTGCAGGAACTCAGAGTTAAGGAATGATCTTAAATTGCACCCCCAGTTCTGCTCTGCTGGGGTGGATTTGGAGTTGCCATATGTATGGCACATTTGTCTGTCCTCCCCATCACAGTTTCTCTATTTGGCACCAGGGGGATAAATGCGTACTTATCCAATAGGGCAAGGATGCATCCATCAGTAGATGAAAAATACATGTTATTGAGAGCATGAAATACATTGTGCGTGTTACAAATGGTTAAGACCCTTTGTTTGTTAAGATGCCTCTGAAGAATCAGTTCTCTGCCAAATTCATCCTAGAGGCTTTGAAAAGAAAAGCAGGACAGATTTCCTGCAGCCACCACTCAGGCCTGCTCCCTGTGCATAAAGCAGAGCTGTCCTTGGTGCAGTGCCAGAGAGGACTGAGGAATGTAGTCCAGCAGTGCAGAGTTTAGCATTTCCTTCTGCTCCCTGGTTCTGCAGAAAGGCAAAAGCTGCAAGATCTTGATGAGACTGAAATATTAATTCTCTGTTATTGCATCAAGTTTGACTAACAAGCCGCATGAATAAATCTGCAGTCTTAGTTTCTGCCAGCGCTAAGTTTCTATGGCAACAACAACCTATCTCATCTTTAGGAATTTCATTAGCAAGGGAGGGAAACGAAACAAACAAAAAAAAATCCTACCCCTAATCAAAAAAGATTTGTCAAATGAAGAGCAGCATCTCAGTCCTCCACCTCAGTTTTAGGAAAAATCCTCTTGGATTTTTTTCTCATTTGTAAAGCTGTTTTTTAAAATTCACATAATTGTCTTAGACAAAAAAAACCCAAAACAACAACCAAAAAAAAAAAAAAAACCACAAAAAAAAAACCACCAAACCAAAAACCCTACCAAAAAAAAAAAAAAATCAAATGCTTTTGTACATCCAAATTGAAGAGGGAGAGATCATAAACATGCAGACTGGAGATGCACTGGAGGAGTGAATGGGGCTGTTGCAGTGTATTCAGCATTCAGATGAGCCCGTTTGCATATACACACAGAGCTCAGTGCTCTCTCCTTTCCTGGTATTTGGAAATGGGAAAGAGAGCTGGGAAGGGGAGACCTTTTGGTGTGACCATAGTGGGGGCGCCTGGTGATATAAACACTATGGGAGGACCAGGTGACATCTGGGAAGTTATAACAGAGTTTTACCCCTTGGTGTATGTGTGTGGTTTTGCTTACAGAGCCTTGGTGTCTGATATTCCTTACATGGAAATTGAGTTTGTTGGATTTGAAAAGCGTGGTTGTGCATTCTTCTCTCACCTTGGGCTGCCCTATACCTTTGTGACACAGAAAATAAATGAAATTTAAAAAGTCAATTGAATCAAATTGTTTTAGAAGGGGGAAAAAAAAAAAAAGGCAAAACCAGCCAAAAACCCCACAACGCCTAAACAACAAACACACGCACAAAAAAAGGAAGTGATGCACATCCTCTGCTATGTAAAACAGGTTGGTGCTTACATCGTCCCAGCACCCTCTCCGAGCCATTTAGTTGCCACCTTTAGGCAATAGGAGGGAAGGCTGCAGAGCTGTTGCACTTTTCAGTTTAGGGATTTTGGCTTTGGCACCCCTTAAGAGGTCAAGAAGTGTTCCCCTTAATACAGTGGGCATCAAGGTCTCAGCGTTGGCCCTGTCTCCTCTGGTGTGGCGGTGCCGGGCCGTGCAGCGAGCCCGCAGCCCGGGGTGCAGGCGGGGAGCTGCTGCTCCCGGCCGGGGCCAGGGGCCCTGCTCGGAGCTGCAGAGGCTCCACCGCACCCGGGCTGGAGGGGACGGTGATGGGACGTGACAGACTGCGGGGAAGAGCCAGCTAATAGCCGAGGGGAGTCGACAAGGACAAAATGGGGCAAAGGAGCACAGGCTGAGAACTTGAGGAAGGATTTGGGGGCAGGGAGGACGTGGTTTAATTCAAAGTTTTTTCTTCCTGTTCACCTGGAGTTAACACTGCAATTGGCACAATATGCCCTGTTACAGCCTATAGCACTATAAAGCAAATAGCAGCTAGAGAAGCCTTTATGAACTCTTTCTGTTCACTCACGAATGCACAAGTACACCAGGTTCACTGGGAAAAAATCCCATATAAATGATGTGAAACAATGGTTAAAAGAGATTTCTGCTGCTTCTGTCATTTTTGTTTGCGACCAGATGCCATCCAGGAAGCCCCCAGAGACTGTATTATTTCAGAAATACTGACTGTAATGCCTTTTTCACCTCAGTTTTACAGTCAGCATTTCTGCTGTCATCAGTGAAGCAATCGCCCAATTATGTCAGTTCAAGTGGATGGAAAAACATACCTGCCACTAACAAACATCCATGCTTTCATTATTTTCCTCACTTTGTCTAGAAATGGCCAATTAAGACTTTTAAAATCACAATTCATTTCACACTCCCTGGTGAGCTATATAATTTATCCAGTCAGAGACAGTATCACAAAGCATAGCTAACATATCAAATAACAACGTGAATCTTCTATAGTGAATTACAACTATTCACAAAAGGCTGTTAGTGAACAATCTCCAGCCCAATTTCATTATTCATGGAAGAAATTTATAAGCAATACTGAATAACAAATCTGAGAATTCTGTGAACCATCCAGAACCAATTCAGGAGCTAGAAAGGGAAGCAATGTTTGTGGAATAAATTATTTCTGTAAAATTGGTTGGTTGGTTCTTTCCAGCACACCCTTGGGGGCTAGTGGCCTGATACTTAAAAATCAGCTAATGCATATTCCAAAAAGGGAACAACAGTATTTATTCAGCTGCATCAGTGAAGAATGCAAAGTGACGTAGGTAAACCAATTCTTTGCTCAGAATTTACCCACCAGTACAGAGATGAGTTCTGGGGAAAGGCATTACAATTTTCTTTTTGATTTGTCTCCTAGCTGTCCTAGATTTTTTATGTTTTCTCATGTCCAAAACAACATCCTGGTAGCTATGAACAGAATCTCTGACTTCTATTTTTTTGTCGTAACTATAAATTCCCACACTCTTTTCCCTCCTTTCCTGAGAGTTTACAGGGTGCAGGAAGGCACCCAACAGCAGAAGCTCCTGGTAGGTGTATATGCCACCAAGGAAAGATGGCACAAAGCAGTGGGGTTTTGCACATTGTCTCTCCATGTTTCTGGCTGTCCTTAGTATCAATTGCCTTGCACAAATGCGGTGTAAAGGTAGTTTCAGGATATGTGTTCAGAGTAGTGGTCTGTTCTGATCATCTGCCAAATGAATAAGTGCTGGATGTCATGCTAAATAAAGCATGATTTCATTGGGCACTGTACATGTTCGTGTCTGTAAAGCTCTAAAACTCAAGCTATACAGGCCTCTTAGCATAGACATGATGGTTTATCATCATCACTACAGTCTGCTCTGCAAAGGGGACTTGAATCCACACTTCCCTGATAGCATTAATGCACCCTGATAGCTGCAAACAGGCTCTGGATTCAAGCCTAAAGGTGGGGTTTAGGTTCTCACACAAATCTGCCAGAAGGGAATAAGCACTAGAAGTGCCTTACTTGTCTAGCCAGACTCTGATATCCTAAACTGAGACCATCCCCTTGTTAAGTGGCAAGGATACTCATTTCCATGTGCCTTGAACAGAAGTCAGTGCTGAAAAATTGGTGTTATGCCATGCAGATGCTCTGAGTGTTATTTGATCAGCCCTTCTAAGAGAACTGATGTATGGCTCTGTTATTAAAAATAAGAAAGGCTTCTACGGCCATAGATACAGTGTAGGGCCAAAGAACAGAAAAACACTGTATTGCAATGTATTCTGGTCAAACCATTCCAGTTCTGAAAGGGATACAGTGGGTGGTTTTAGTTTCAGAGTTTTATTGAGCAGCCATATCCCCTTTGTACCCTTGATTCATCCTTGTTATGTGATTCATCCTAATTGCATTTGTTAGTATTGTTGCAAATACTGTACAAAGTGCTCTAAGAGAGCTGGCTGGGGAGCTGGAATGGTTGGCATCCATAATGCAGGAAAATTAGTGCCTTCCTCTTTCCTCCTGGTGCCATAAGACAGGATCCTAGTGCTATTTCAATGGTACTTTTCATTACACAAGTTTCCTGTGCCCACCAAGGAGAAAAACATTAGCAGCAACTAGATAACTTGGATCAGCTGCACTCGGGGTCTTGGATCCACCCTACATTTCATCACCCCAAGAACAACACAGCACAAGGGTATGGTATGAATAATGAGGATGTTTCCTATCAGGGAAAGTGCTTTCCATTGTCACTGCAGACCTCTATTGTCTACACGTGTCCACCACGCATTTTGCAAAATTCTCAAGACCACTCTTGTATTCATGTGATTACCCTAAAATTTGCACCAGCTTTCTACAGGGAAGTTCATTCTGTAGGATTTTGTGCAATCTGATACTCACATTGATGACCCTGTTTGAACACCTTTCTTTGGAAATAGTCCGAGACTTCAGGTGGAAAAAAAAAGAGCCCAAAAAAACCCAAAGGAGGTTATTTTACATGCTTTTTTTTTTTTTTTTTTTTTTTTTTTTTTTTTTTTTTTTTTTTTTTTTTTTTTTTTTTTTTTTT
>JANHGN010019907.1:112635-176924 GCA_024605025.1 Megaceryle maxima
GAGTTTGTAACAGGCTACAATGACATTGCTCAAGACCACACCCAGCTGACTTGATGCTTTCTCAGAATAATGGTTATGTAGCCTGCTTTTTATGGTAATTATGTATTTGAGACCCAGTTAAGAACAGTCTCCACATACTACATGCTGTATAATGGCGAGAAATGCTCTGTAGGCTAAATAGACTGGGCAGATGGAGTTTGAGGGAAAGGGTATATCATCTCCATTTCACAGAGGAGAAACGGAATCACTGAATGAAAAGGTGACACAATCAGGGAAGAGATTTAGCTGAGCTCTGAGCCATATTAAAGTAAGCACCATTTTATAACTCTCTTTAAAATATTACAAGGCAACTAGGAAAAAAACTAGAGAAAGAAATGACAACGCATAGATGCTGTGGGATAAATCTTGCCTTTGTTTGCCTCATTCTCTCCATTACCCCTAGGATTTCAAACTCAAGAGCTGGCTTCTATTATTAGACAAAACTCTATCTGATACTTCAGAAGGCAGTTTCCCCCCATTTCTGTAAGAAAAGAAGGAATATGATGGTAGGAACCTAATTACGAGCATTCTCAGGAAAAAAGCAACCTGGACTAGCTGATTTGCACTTAGACCCTTTGACAGAAAGCAACTGAACAGTATACTTGAGCTGTAATTATTATTATCAGTCACTCTTCACAGTGACAACAAATAATTATTTTTTAAAAGCATGAAAACAGAATTAACCCTTTTCTCAGACATTGTTTCTCTAACATGCCACAGTCAGTTGTCGTTGCAGTTCAGAATACCAGGTGCAGACCTGCTGATTTTTATTTTTTTTCCTCTCATTAAAATACCCTGGACAGAATAGAGTGCAGTTTTCGGCAGTGACTAGTGATCTGGAGTCCCTTGGCTCCTGCAGGTTAGCTTGGCAGAGTGCAGATTTCAGAAGGAGGTTGCTCAGATGGGGGTTACTTTAGCAATCAGGCCTTTTTCAGATACTTCAGAAGTGGTGCCAATTTCTGGTGAGACCCTTGGCTTCAGAGCAAAATGACTGACTGAAAGTTCAACACAGAAGTGTGTTTCAGGCATCAGCCATGCCATGTCTTAGAGTCACCTAGCCTCATATTAGGTAAGAGCTTTGACAGTAACGTCAGGAGTGTGGTCACTTTGGGTTTTCTGTAGAGCAAGAGATTCAACAATGTGTTGAATGACCAGGACTGCAGTTATCTCCTCTGTACCCCATGGGCCTAAGTCCCATCCTGACCTTCAATGTCCACTCTGATTTTCTTGTTGTCCCTCAGCCCTGATAGGTCACTGTCCCCCAGTGGATGGAGCCTGGGCAGGTGCTTTTTGCTCTCCCAGGATACCAACCCAACTGTAGAACAGTGAAAACACAGAAGTGTGGAAGAAAACATCCAGATATAGGAGACCACTCACCCTTGGTATGCAACGCTCATTTCTGTAGGCAGAGTGAAGCATGACTGTTAAAGCGTGGTCTAGGACATTGTGGTTTAATTTACGGCTTTGTTCATACATCTGTTCATGTTTTAAGACAGGCACAGATTTAGCTGGATGGTAGGGGGGGGCTGTAGCCCCTCTTTTGGGATTTCTCAGTGCTACCTTCAGCTCTAACTAGTCCACTTCAAGCAAGGTTGGGGCTTCCAGCAGCCCTTTTACCCTGTGTCAGGTGAGGTGCATTTCAGCCCTGTTAATCCAGAGTTAACCATATCAGCAATTCTTTAGAACAAAAAACAGTGATACACATATTTCTTTCAACCTAAAAGATCACACAGCCTTTAATACAAGGGAAAAATTTACCAAGGATGTTTGCACAGAGAAGGCAACTGAGTGTGGAGGAATCAAGTGCCTTGATCTGCATCCCTCCAGCCAGGCAACTAGAAAGCTGGAAACCCTGCTTCTCTTATTTTCCTCAGCCCCTGGACTGACCCTCCTGAGAGGGCAGTCCAGCCTGGCAGGCATCCCCAGTTGCTGTCTGTGGCTCTGTGCTGGCTCAAAGCATTGCTCTTGGTAATGCACTGGGAGCATGGAGACACCATGGCCAAACCCCTGAGAGGGGACGAAGCACGGTAGCCAGGGGAAAGAATGCAACAATCAGTGAGCACATGATTTTTAATTGGTTCAGTATGAGGCCAGTGTCTGTAGGAAATCTGTTTGCAGTCATTCTATATTAAAGACAAATGACAAGCTGTTTTCCAGGCATAAACCTCTGCCTTTCTTCTCTAGAATGCCAAGACAATTATTTGTGGCATTATTTTATTGTTTTTTCCCCTCACTTTCCTTTTCTCAAAGGGTTCTCCCACACGCATGGAAACTCCTCATTTCCAACACATTTACAGTGGCAGGACTTAATAAATGGAGTGTTGCACTATTAAATAACAACAAGCTCAAATGCAGGGAGGAGAGGAGGGCCTCCCCACTGCTCAGTAATGCTTTGATTCAAACCAAAGCAAAAGAAGAAAAGGCAGAGAAATTTGTAATTTCAAAGCAGACCCATCTGTTGTTATCTTGCCCAATTTCCTTGAGCCACAGCCATCTCCTGTTGCATTCCAAAGAAAAGGAGGTTATGAGATGGGTAGTATTATGCCAGGGCTGATCAGCTGTGTCTCAGCTGTACCCTGGCTTAGGGGGTGGACAGAAGGACCCTCACAAATCTGTTTTTCACAGACTTTCTGTCTCTGACAGTCTCTATTTATGCTCCTAAGGGAGTTTCTTTTAAAGTCCATAACTCCTAAGGAAATTATCTAGAAATCATCATGAGCCAGGACACATCATGCTCTTGAAATCTCAGGAGAGATCTGTTATGGCCAGCTGTGGTAGTCTCCTTTTGGGTAGTGACAGTGATGATGGCACTGGTGGAAACTTTCCCCCAACAGCTATTTCACGAGGGAGACTATATAATGGAGATGCCATCCTTTGTGCTTCAGCACAGTAAAGGTGTCCTTGGTCCCATACCAAATGGGTTACTGCTAGTTACCAAGAACTTCATGACAAGGAGTGCAGGGCACCAGAGAAGGCATTAAGAGAAAGCCACATAAATGACATTTCTTGCAGCCCTGAGATGGACTATTCACAACTATTAAGCGAAGGCTGGATTCTGGTCTTTCCACCTAGGGGAAGAAGATATCACCAAAGCTCCTGTTACAGGCACTGAAACAGTTAAAAGCAAATCTCTACCACCGTCTTCCAAATTCCCTTGTTGGCACTAACCTGGGCTGCACTGGCCACTGTATAATTGGACAGAATAAGAGCCTTGCCCAGGAACAAACACTTGTTTGCTTAATTTCGGTTCTTCTGTTCCTGCTGGTGGGTGCTTAGGAGGCTATTGTTGGAGCTGAATAGAGCCATCAGGACCTGGCCCTAGAAGAAACAATCTAGGTAATGACACCTGGCTTTGCAGAGCAAATTTGAGATTGAAATGAAGAATGATTGCATGAGTAATTGAGCAATGGGCAAATTGACTTTTGATAGAAGGTATTATTTTTCTTTTGTTTTAAATGTGGGAAGGATACAACATCTCAATTGGATTACCTTTATGTCCTTAGAAGCTTGCATACAGAATCACACTGCAGCCATGACTGATTCATTCTACCTCCAGCTATTTCTTTTTCATCTTGGGTTTTCTGGTTTTGGTAATTGTTCATTTTGGTTTACTTAACTGCCATCAAATGGTGCTCTGGGGGGCTATTTCATAATCACCAGTAATTTCTCAGTGTATGCAGGGGTGGTGCATATATACAGAGACAGCCACCAGCAAACACTGATATGCTGCAGATTAGTGCATAAGAGACCAACCTGAGTATAGAAGACCCTAATTTAGTCTCTGACAAAAGTGTCCAGGAGAAATGAGTTTTTGGGGGTAGTGCTAGCAACATTATCCTAACTCCATAGAGGGATAACCTCTCTAAGTCATGTCAATAGTTCTGTTACATTTTTAACAGCTGAAACCTGCATGTGGACCGCTGGGGGCAAAAGGCTTGGGGAGTGCAAGAGGGGCAGGACTGATGTGAACTCACCTTCCAGATACCCATGAGTGATAAGCACCAGTGAGACTTGGCCAAAAGGAAAAGCAAACACATACCCCGGGGCTTGATGAAGAGTGAGTGCTCTTGATGTTTCAGACAGACTGCTCAGAGCAGGCAGAAGCCCGTTTCTTGACTGTGCAGTCTTTTTCCTTCTGATAAGTCCGCACACACCCACGCAGGGAAGGGAATGTAAATCAAAAAACTGAAGCAGTGCAACAGGTCTGTATCTGCAGGGTTACTGTTCTTTCTTTGAATGGTGAAGTGCTGAGATTAAAGATGGTTAGAGTAATTGCATCATTCACTCTGCCTTATTTTACCTCTAGATGTTCATTTAAATAGAGAGAGTGTGTGCACAACAGGAAGACAAAAGATTTTAACCTATAATATCCCGATAGCAAGAGTTATCAACACTGCTCAGAAAAAATGATATGGAAATGCTACACCTGACAACACAGTCATGAGCTGTGAAAGCCACCCTTAAATGATGGGACATGAATAATCAAGTAAAAGAAAGCAGATGGATGGAGAAACAGACACATGGATAAACAGATAAACGAGGGTCTGTATCCCCAGATGCAGTTAAGCAATTAACTCTCAAAGAAATCAAAAGGAGTCATTCAAATTAATACCTTGGAGGATCTAAGTTTATATCAATATAAAGAACTATGGTGAAATTTGGCAAGAATTCCTCAATTTACTAAAGGTAATAAGGTCCAGATCCCTCCCAAAGCCATCGTTCTGAGATGTGCATCTCGGTCCTTGCTAGGCATTGTGGGCTTTTCCAAAATTGATTGGCATTGACCATCTGGGCCATATTTTCAAAGGAGTTTTGTCTCCTTTGAGGCAGGGAGCAGATTGCATGTCACAGTGCTCCTGGAAGGTATTGAGATGGTTTGAAAATCTGGCCACAAGTGACACAAGAGAAGCAGCTGGTTGCTGAGCACTTACAAATGTGATTCTAAGCCCTTGCAAAAACCTGGATCAGGTATTTGGGGGTGCACACAATCAGCATCATCTTTTGATTCCGGGTTTTTGCAAACACAGGTGTCACCATGAAGAAGTATCTTTGCCACATTGTTTTTGACATCAGTACCTGCATGCCTATCTCTGCCTGTCTCTCCAGTGAGCAGTCTACTTTCTGATTACAGAGTAAGGGTCTTTTCTTGCAAGATCACCCTCTACTTTTATTTCTCACCTTCATCTTAGTGAAAATAATAGGGCTAATTGCAAGGAAAGCCTTTGAACTAAGTGATTTCACCCATTTAATGTTCAGAGATACAGGTATCTTACAAGAAGGTCTAACATTAAAAGAGTTGGATTATTTTTTCCCCCAAATGATTCATTTACAGAGAGTAGGGGAAATTTACATCCAGAGAGAAAGTGGGAGAAGGTTATTGGGGGTGGGAGGGAGAAAGAAGGCAAACTAGGCACAGAATGGGCCAACTATTTTTCCTCTGTTCTTTTAAAAATCCCTGCCAATATGCTAACTGTGCCATCTGGCATCCATGATAAATTTGACTATGTGTAATTTCAAGCTGCAGAGAACTTTAGAGAGGCTGGAAATTTCTCTGTATAGGTTCTTATATAGCCATTATCACTGTAATCGTTGAATACAGGAAAGTGAAATTTTCTTTTTTCATGCTCTCCTGGAATGAAAAGCTTTTCAGTCACTTACTGTCTTTTTCACTTCAGTTTGTTTTATTTGAACAGAAAAGCAAAGGTGATATTAGTTCCCTCCCCATCCACCATGAATATTTCATGCAATTTTAAAACTATAATTTTATAGAGACAGAGCATAAAATTAACGTATTTCTAAAAAAAATCCCTACTATAGATTTGTAAACGAGGCAAAAAATTTAAACTCTGAATTTACATTTCAACTTTTCTCCATTTCTTTTGCTTCATGTTTTCTTTACACATTTCATTTTGAGTGATGAACCTTCATCAGTCAGTTTCACTCCTATTTCTAACTATTTAAGCTACTTCCTGCTTTTTATGTATTATTTTTGCAGTTTTGGATTATGAGGGTTTTTTGGTGAATAAGTAAAGCAGAAGCAAAAACAAGTATTTAAAGGAGGCCTTGCCAAATTCTTTTTCCATATGTATGGTTGGTGCTATTTTTTCTTTCTTAGAATTTACTTTTATCTGAACAAAACATAAAGACTTTATTAATCAGTAGGTCAGGTGAAGGAAGCAGATGATAAACCATTTAGGGATTCCTGTGCCCTAGAGAAGAGCTGGTTCCCACAAAGCTCTTGCACACTTTACAGCTGCCTGGGGATGCTCTAATTCACACTGTTTGGCCGTGACCCCTATTGGATCATCCACCAGCTCTGTGCACTTAGAGCACATTGCATTCAGGTCATGCCTCTCCCCATCCCAGTACACCTCTCTGCACTGGAGCTAAGTGGATAGTGGCGAACACATTACTTCTGCACCACCTGCCAGACTCTGCCATGCCAGAAAAATTATCACTGAACTGGCTCTGGATGCCTTCCAGGGCTTGGGGGCAAAAGGGCAGGACACTAGGGAGACGGTGGCATCCCAGGACACAAGACAAAGACAAACCAGGGCATGCTGCTTTGTGAGCCATGAGAAAGCTTTTGCACTGTTCCACTGACCCTGTTCCTTTTGCAATTCCTACAATTCCCTTCCCAAATTACAGAAGCAAGGGGAGGATGATGTGCTTCTGTGTCACAGTGCATTTGCTTCTCTCTGTGCATGGAACAAAACTAACTGCAGTCTTGATGCTGTGGTGCATCTGCTCATGTGTTCCTGCTGACCTCAGCGTGGTGCAGTAACATGTGTGTGTGACTCCTGGGCCGCAGCATGGGCATGAACTGCAGCAGCCAAAACAAGGAAAATTCATCCAGAACACGCAGAGAGATCCCCATGAGTGAAATGAAGAGTGTGAGAGACAGAAACCATGTGTAGACTGTCTAAAGTAACACAGGGAAAAGAACAAATAAATGCATGCAGTGCAAAAAAATGGGCTATCCAGGGAGGAGGGACACATTAGCAACAGGTCTGTAACCTTCTGGCTTCTGCTATGCCAGAAATGTTACTGCACTAACAGATCACAACCAGCCTCTCACCTCTGCTTTCCAAGTGCTCTGCTGGTTGCTCTTTAGCTTATTTCAGTGAAGGGTGACAAGATACTTTAAATGGTAGATCACTGCTAGCTTAACTTGTTTTGATTGAAGGTCATTAAGGAGTGACCACACCAGAAGTTTAGCCACAGCCGAAGGGCAGTAAGGACCAGGTGGCAGATGGTAGGAACACTCATTTCCAGCCTTCACAGTCAGTGCAGGAAGATGTGTCCAAAGCATCAGCCTCAACTGCTCAGAGAGGTGGTTCAGATCCAAGGCTGCATTTGCTCAAATTCTTTTGTTAATATCTTAATGGATTGACCTTTATCTACTTTCTTAGTGTTAATATGCAGGGAAACAAACAGCAAACATCTTGCTATGAAATAATTTGCATGTTGAATTGAGAAAAACCTGAGGAGGGAGGGCTATATTTTTCAGCGAAGCAAAAGCTGTATTGTGAGCCCTGGAGAAGGTGAAGGAGCAATGAAGCCAAATCAGGCACGACAGGCAGGGTGACAGCAGCCAGCAGCCTGGAGGAAATGGAGTAGCAGCTTTGCATGTGCACACATCTCTTTGGACTTTGGTCCTGGTGCTGCAACTCACTGTGCAGGACAGTGCAGCCAACTGTGAGCGCTGGCCTCTTCCAAAGATCCAAAGAAAAAGATATGATAATCGCGTAGAGCTGACTGCACACTCGTGTGTGAGGTCCACAGCTATATCTGGCTGCTTGTGCAAAGGCTTATGGACATGGACAATGCAGTAAGCACCCAGGTCCTTAGCTGCATTTGTGAAGGCATGTTTTAAGTGCAAGCATGGCCCCTGTACCTAAACTCTCATAGCAAGCCCTTAACCTTGGGGAACGCACTCAGAAATCATCATACAACCTCTGTGGGGAAAAAGTCAGTATCTAGTTCAAACAATGTCACTGTCTCCTCACTGATAAAATAGACACAGAAGTCAAGACTGGTTTAACAACCTCCTTTCTCAGAAGTTCCCAGCCATCAAATTTCAAGGATTGCTCCTTTGATCTTGGAAGCACTAGAAAGATGTTTTTCTTTTTTCTTTCCTTTTCTTTTTTATTTTCATTTCACTAGCATGCCATGGCATAACACCTAACCCTGCACAGCTCAGAAGACTTCTGCTACTCTGATTTGGTTTTGTTTCTAGCTGATCTCTAATTATTCTGGTCTCACAGTAAAGGGGAAGGGAAAGGGAGGATGGAGACGTCATCAGTTTGAGCATCTTGCTAAGTGAAAATGAGAAAGCTAAGAGGAGAAAAAGAAATTGATACAGTTTGTAATTGTTTTTGTTCTTCAGTCACTCAGGAAATAAATCACTGTAGAAGAAAATAAAGGGTCTTTGAACATCCAAAGCAGAAGAGAGCCAATAAAGGCACCGCATTTGTTTGAAAAGCAGTCCCTTTTCCTCAGCCCATTTCCACTCCTTCTCATTAGTTCGGATAACTCTTGTAGCGCTAATTCATTAAGCTATTCCAGGATTATTTCCCTTCAAACAGCTGCTGAGAAAATAGAAATAATCTCCTTGTCACTGATTGAGCCCATGATTGCAACTGCCAACAATGTGTCTCCTACTGGCACCATGGGGAGGTGCCAGGTCTCAGCCCTGGGTGGCTGTTTGATGTTCAGGAGAACAGAGGGAATGAGGGCAGGAAACCTGATTTGGGCTGTTTTATGGCTTGCATTTATTTCATAGATAATTTGCAGACATGATTTAAGGGGACTCTGACAGAAAGCAAAGAACAGTCTCTGATGACAGTACTAGGAATGGTTTCTCAGGGGGTGAAGTTTAAATGGATCCCAGACAGTGGGAATTTTCCCCTCTTTTTTTCCCCTTTAACAAGCATCTCACAGCTGCAATAAGTGGGGGTAGCATTTTGCTGCATGGAAGATGACTACTTCACAGTGGCTATTTTTCAGTCTCTCCTACCCTGGGAGTCTTTAGTCCCAGGTAGGCAGCTCATCTGCAGTCAGGGTGAGGTTTTCCAGTGTTTTGCATCCACCTTCGAAGTGAGGACCTCAATTAATCCAAATACAAAGAAGAGAGAGGATTTAAAATACAACTTTTTAAGCCTTTTTCTGTCTCCTCTTTCCAAAGATCTGAAAGCAGAATTAAAAAGCCTTTCCTGTAACCCAGCATATGGCAGTGAGGGTGATGTGAGCTGCAGTGAGTTTCTTACCTCATACAGCAGCAGCACATTTTATGGGCAGAAAAGGGTCAAAGAAAGCTGTAAAGCAACTTTATTTTCTTGCAGTCTGTTGCTGGCCTGTACAGAAAGCCCTCAATCCTGGAAGCAACACATATGAAATGAGGTGATCTGTTATACTGGTCTTTTTATTTCAATGGGACATGGATCATGATGTTACTTATGGGATCCAGCCATGGTTTTCCTCAGCATCAGTGGCCAGCTGTCAGTCAGGTTCTGCAAGCCTCAGTTTCCCTATCTGTGAAAAGGAAAAAAAAGCAGAGAATACACAATACTGTGCATTAGCAGCAGTATTAGATACAGTCCTTTGAGCATGTAAGGTGGTGCATAATTATATAACAATAATTATTAATAATATTAATAATTATATGATATAATAATAATCTGTGATAATTTCCTATTATATCTGCTTGATCCTCCACCACAGAGCATAGCCCCCAGAGACGACTGCATGCAGCAGCCTAGGAGCCAGCCGGTGTTGTTCAGGGTTGGGTAACACAGGCAGCTTAGGACAACAGAATACAGTCCATGTTCTCAGAGGGATGGGAATAATTTATCTGCAACTATTTTTCACTTTTCTATGCCATTTTCTTGCCACCTTCATGAAGAAAACATCTGAATCCAAGCAATGCGTAAGGATCTTGTGTCTGTGTAAATGCCAAGACCTTTTTATTCCACACTTGCCAGCCTTTCACAGCTTTTCTGGTGCATCAGTGCATTTTTGTGAAGCTGTTTCCAGCTCTTTTCTGGCTGTTGCAGAACACAAGACAAATTATCAAGGATTCAAAATAGCACAGAAGGTGTCAGTTGATATTCATTAGTCAGCCAGATATTTCATTATGATCCCACATACCTTCTACCTATTTAAGGAAGCAGAAATGCACACATTCATATTCACAGGCTTTTTCAGACACATACCAAATAACTCAATGACCAGCAGATCCAAGCACTTGAATATCTTCCGCCACGCTGTCCATTCATCCTTCATCTTCCCAAAAAGATAAAAATAACCCAACATGTGAGCTGCAATTTGATGCGAGGTTTCCAGCAGTTATAAGGATGTGCAGAAGGCAGCCAGGTAGCCTAGCAACAGGGTGCAGCTATTTGATGCTGGTCCGGACTAAAAGCAGAGGAGGACTGATCTTCCTTGGGGTGGGGGCAGTAGCAGAATGGGGAAGAGTTCTCTCTCCATTCTCAAAAGCAGGCTGTAACCAGAATTCTGGTTGCATTTATCCCCCCATCCTGCTGCCAGTCATTCTATGGTGCAGAGGAATTTGCAGCTTTTCTGCATAAATGTTGGGGTGATGATGTACCACTTGCATGAGTGGGGTGGAAAGCAAGACACAAAATGTGTTAGGACTGGGAAGGAGAGAGTTACACCTAAATAAAAATGTCTGTGTTGTCAGAGCATCTTATAATGGTCTCTATGTGCTCTGTGTTAGCAGGACGGTTTGTCACTACTCACATCCCTAGTGCACACAGAGCAAAGATTCACACGATGACTAGAGGAAATCTTCTGCAATTTATGGTCTCAGCCTACATCCTTTCAACCCGTGGGGCTTTTGCTGGAAGCTTCAGCTGTGTTTCGTCAAGCCCTTGCATCACATCCTGACAGGGCTGCCCTTTCAAACTGACTGCATGGTAACTTTTCAATGCCCCTTAAAACACACCTGGCTTTTCAGGCCTGCAGCAAAGGTGTATTGATAACCATCTCAGCCTGCACAACAGATGAAGGCTGAAGCCTTTGCTCTGACACTGGCTAGAGGTTGACCTTGAGTCAGTTGCTTGATCTCATCATGTTTCAGTTTTACCTTTTGTGAAGGAGGAGCAGTGATACTTACCTCCCTTCATGAGGCATTCTGCAAGCTAGACATGAAAAACACCTCTAAAAATGCAAAGCATGACTATGATTTATTTAGTAGCTTTTCCACGCCAGTCCTCAGCCTCTTCATTACCAAGATTGACAACTGTGCTGAATGCAGAAGCAGACAACATGTGGGTTTCCTGAAGCGAGCCTGAGCTCCCTCTCACAGGGAGCACACAGGCTTTGAGGCAGCAGAAAAGGACGATTTAGCTGGAAAGGAGGTTTGGCACATTAGCAAAGGGATGCCCTATTCAAATATGGCACCTTTGTCGTGGGGTATAATTCTGCATGCAGGAGGGCAGTGGCTGGAATTAACAGATGAACTGGCACAGTTCATCCCTTGTGACTGTGAAGCACAACCTAACACAAACCACAGCCCAGGTCTGCTTCAGGAGGGACAGAGAGATGTGGACAGAGTAGCACCATAAGAGCAGGACAAACCATCACATGGTATGGGATTTCAAACCAAGGAGAGAGGTCTGTGTTCTAGAGTTTGTGCAATTTATCATTTTTGCTGTTAATTAAAATAGCCTGCTGAGAGGAAGACTTCACTATTGGGATCAATAAGGGGCCTTTATCCCTTTCCATCCTTATTGTGACCAGTTTTACTCTTATTTAAATACAAATCTATTAACAGCCTGTAAATGAAAGTCTCAAATAAAAGGGGCAAGAGAAATCCATGGACAATGTCCAGGTGACTGATTCCGTAATGCCAAAGCTATTAATAAAGACCAACATCAGTCAGTGTACCTTGGAGCTGACTGATGAACAGGATGAGAGGTCTTTTAAATGATCTACACACTCCTCACCAGGGACTCCCTTGCATTGATCTGTAAAGATGGGCATTTTATTTCCATAATTTTTCTCTATAGGTTTTTTCCCAAGTTCTCTAGATGTGTTCACTGTCAGCTCTTCCCTATTTCAAAATGCCTTTCAGTCCAGACAGGAGAATTTGTAAAAAGCTTATGTGTTCATGTATATGTTTTGTGAGTGGCTTTACCCAGAATCTTGCAATGCAGGCTGCTATTTTAAAGGCAAGCATTAAATTACATCTGGAGAAATTAATTTACTTCACCTTGTTACTAATACAGAAGACCAGGCTCTTAGGGACACGTGACATCTCTTAGGACAAGAACAGGGGATATCACCTAAGTGATATGCTTTTGCTTCCATTCCCATGGAGACCTCAGCACTCATCTTCACATCTCTTTTCTCCTCTTCATCCCCAGCTCCTCCTCTCTGCCAGTGTTGAGTAAAACTGATGCAGTTCTCCATGCAAACAGCCAGTCCTGTGCCCTTGTCTTGAGAGCAGCCCTGCTTCTTTTTGAAAAAGCAAACTCACCTCTCTTGACCTATGGAATGGCTTCACATATTTATTAAGAAAAGCCCCAAAATCACTGAAGCAGACAACTCTGCAGTCTGTCTCACCCTGATTTAACATCAGATTTTAGGTCTGAAATGTCATCAAGTTAAGCATATAATGATAAAACTAGGTCCCAAGGCAGCAAAGCATTTAAGCATGCACTTTAAGCACGTGAGTAATCTCACTGACTGCATACAGAAATACAGTTTTGGTGGGAAACACGATCACGTTCTTTGCCAGACTGGGGACTTAGTAGCCAAAAATATTAGTGTGTAAAAAAAAACAGTAAAGTTCATGAATAAATCATCACCTTTAAGCCTTTTTAGGAGAAATTATTCCAGTACAGCTGCAATTACAGCAACTGTATGAGCACTTTGCTCCTGCCAGTGGGTCTGAAAGTTGCTCAAAATACCTGTGCTTTACCTTTTATTCTTTAATATCAGCACACTGATGCCCAGAGTGGTGTCCTCTACAGATCTCTTTGTATTCGTTGGCCATTCAATTCTGCTCCAGCAGATCCTGAAGCAAAATTGTGGTTTTATTACCAGGGGGTAGAAACTGAAATGCATTTCAGTAGTTTGCCTTTTCCATATTTACTGCTTCAGCAGTCTGTCTGGCAAGCCTCTGCTAGGCTGGTGTTGCAGTTTGGTTAAGTTAATGAAGGTTTGGAGTCTTTCTGTCTCATCACTCTCCTGAGAAGGGAACCAGAGAGGCCTAACAAATCTCATCCAGCAGACTTGATGGCACAGGGGGAATTTACCTGAGCTTTTCTACATCAGCAGTGTCACTTGAAGCTGGGAGAAACCCCACTGATTTCATCACACTCTCTTTGCTGACTCACTGAAGAGCTGCTCTGTATTTGAATGCTGCCTCACCTACAGCATTCCCAAGCCCCACAAAGGACCCTGTTCCTGTCCCGATTTCACCCACAACCAACACCAATGAGCAAGGAGTTAACCTGAAGGGTTTTAACATTCCCACTCCCAACATCCATTGTGCCAGATTTGCTCTCTGGCTTTATTTTCTAAGCCCTTGTTTAGCGGCATTACTTCTCCCTCGTTCGGTTGCAGCCCTTCAGTCACTCGCCTGATAAAGCTGCCTGGAGCCCATCGTCCACTCAATTCTCTAACACACAGATTAGTCAACAGCTACAAATATAGGCACTGGCTTTGCTTTTCTGGAAGGGATTAGTGTGCTTCCAGAAGAATATCAAATCCACAAGCCGGTTCCTTTGTTCTGCTCCACTTTATACACATGTGTTTTTTTGAGCCTTATAAAAACAAAATGAAAAAAAAATGAGGGGAAGAGGGAGGGGAGAGAGGGGGAGGAAAAAGGCCAGATAGCTTTGTTATTGCCTGGCATTATCTCTTCTCAACTTTATCAGGGGTGGAAAGGCAGCAGCAGTGTCGAAGCAACAGTGGATTCTCTGGATGGTGCAGCCACTCACCATGCTGCGAGTCAGATGTTAATAATTATTTAGCAGTTGAGTGTGCAGAGAGAGAAGGGTGGGGAGGAAATTGAATTTACATGCATCACTACAGTGGCCTTTAAAAGTCTTAGCATGAAAAATGCATGATTGGCCATGCATTATTTATTCAGCAATGAATAGAATTTCCCAAAGATCAGACTTGCAGGTCAAGACTGACAAATTTGGCAGAATTAAGCATTGTGTCTATCAGCCCAGTGGCAGATACGACGGGGAATGGCATTTCAGCATGTAAGGCATTGCTGCTTTGTTGTATAATTCTGGCTTTAGAAGGACATGCAGGGTTTACCCCAGACAGCACTCCCTTGCTAGCCTGTGTTTAGCAGAAGAGAGTCTTGTTTTTCCATTCATCATGGGTTCATTCCCTCTTTCCACAATGAAAAGCCTTTTAACGCTAAGTATCTGTGGCAGAATCTAGTCGTTTTGATCCATAAAGCACCATTTTTTTTCAGATTTTCTTGAATTTATTCTGTCATCAGGAAGCAGCTTGAAGACAACCTTGAGGACGTCAGCTGACAAATGCCCCCCAAATTCTCTCCATCTCTCTCTTTCTGCCTTTCCAATTGTAGTTCTTGTTTGAAAATAATTTTGTGCAGTCTCTAGCCTAGCTGCTTCCAGAATACCAATGAAGTAAATCTGAGACAGCAACTGTATTTTCGCAGCTGGCCTGATCCAGTGTTAGGCAGTAATGCAGACCCTACAAAATGCGTGCTCCCCTCACTATATGAGTGCCAGGACCCCTACAGACCAAACTTCTAAGCAAAATGATTGCCAGCTGACAGTGCGTTCCAGTGGAGGGAGGAAGAGCTGGACTGTAGAGCGTGGGGACAGCTCTACATGCAGAGCACCCGGCTCCAAGCTCCAGACCAGCATTACCAGACCTCCTTAGCTAATGAATGAGGGAACATCTGGTCACCCTGTAGGCTCTTATTCTGGAAAGATAAATCAGAAATGCTTGGTGTTCTCTCCCTGTCATGACTAGTAAGCCACAAAGAGAGGCACACATCAGTTTTTTGCACAGCTTAGCAGCTTGTTAAAAAGGAGCATGTTTAACTTGTATGAGGGTCTCCTTACTTAACCTGTTTCCTTCGGGCTCTGCTGGGGAGACCCCTGACAGAGGAGAGGTGAGCTACAGGTTTTGAAGTCTAATAAATACCTACCCATTGCTTAGTGATGGGAGGAACAGATCTGTGCAATCACTGTATTTCCTTGTATGTGTCCAGTTTTGAGTGGGAAGTGCCTCTGTTGCAGCTACTCTGGGGAGTCTGCCCCAGCAGGACCCTGCTGAATAGGGCAGACAGACTCAGGCTACCCCAGCAGGACCTAATGGAGGCAGAAGGCCTGGGGGCATGAGGCAGGAGGAAATGGAAATCATCACAATTTCCATGGCCAGAGCCAAGCAGGACAGACAAGCAAAAAAGGCAGGTTAGGGGAGTCAAACAGACAAGGCAATCTGAGGGAAGGAAAGGCAAATAGTGAAAAGTGCTACCAAGTGCAAGCTAGAAGAATGCAGCCAAGCTCCTTCTCGCTTTGGCTCGCTCCCATCACATATAAGCTTTCCTGACTCTGCACACACTTTCATCTGAAGTAGGGCTGGAAAGTGCTGCTCAGAGCAAATTGATGCTGCTGCTCTGCAGGCTGTCTGTCTCCCATGGGGACAGAGGGCTCAGGAGATAGTTATGTCATGGGAAGGGACAGCAAACATCTTGTATCATACTACTTGTGTCTTTCTTTGTGCAGAGAGGTCCATATCATGAGTCCTAGTTCTGCTCTTAAAAAGGAAATTAAAAGTATGTTTGTGTGAAACCAGCAGAATCCCTGCACACACTAAGGAAACCATAGCATATATCAGTTTGGTACACTGTCATTCCTATATATGGTCAGTAAGATTTTCACTACCACCAGCCCCCTCACAAGTGTCATAAGTACATAATACACATCCTACAAGTACAAAAGCATCTCAGGAACAATGTATTCTGGAGCTTGCTTAAAATTGCTGTTTGCTGTAATGGTGCCCAAGGGAGCACTGCTCTCTAATATTTGTTTAAAGCAGATAGGTAAAAGTAAAGTAATGCCCTTACTCACTTTCCAAATGCAGGCTGTTCCCTTCAACATTGGGCAAAACTGAATTGCTGGAAAAATAGCAACAAATTGCTCTGGAGTGAGGGAACCTAATCCAATCAAAACACACAGGTAGAGGGGTGAAGCTTATGTAGGAGGCAAATAATGTCTGCAATTGGCATTTGGTATGATGCTTATAGCAAGGTTGCCTGTCTAAACATGAGCCAGATTTTTGCTTGTTTTGTTGCCTGGTTAGGATTCTATTTGTTTGTTTCTTTTAAAACAGATGCATAGTCTTATGAGAACCTCAGAAGAGGGAGAAAGCATCTGCAGTGGCACTGGCCAAAGCCAAAATGAACAGATGCACTTTTGGAGTCTCAAGCTCTAAATGCCAAGGTGATATCACTTGACATCCATGGACTTCTGTAACAAAGCTAGAGGGAGAAGGAGGAATATAGGACTGCCTGAGAAAAGCTAGAGGCACTGAGTGTCTGACTGCCTCATACACACTGCTTTGTGTTTCTATCCAGGGCAGGCTTCGTAAGTGGATGGGGTGATGGGAGGGTTGTTACTCCATCATTCACACCCTCACACTTAATGGTTAGGGAAGCCTGGGCAGCCCCTACTGCCCTTCACCCACCTCCCAGCCACACACAGAAAACAGTAATCCCCTGTGCCTAAAATATCTCCTTTCACACTCAGGCTGCTGCTTTTCCATGTCAGTGCTCTGCTTCATAACAGTTGGTCTGTGAAGGTGACATAGCTCATACATAGAGCAGTTTTTTCCTTTCCATTGAAGTTTCTCAGTGTCAGTCTCTCTTTTTGTACAGCTGCACATTTAGACTCTCTCTGAGGCCTGATCATGTCTACCCTTGCTGATATGAAGTGGTGCCTTTTCATACAAGGTCCCTTAGTAGCACTCTAGCCCTGCTCTGCCTTAATAACAGCAGCAAAACTCAGTCCTGGAAATCATCCATGCAAGGTAATAACCATGTGTGATTCTTAGCATTAGTGTTTGTGAAGTGCTTTGAGATCCCAGCAGGGAAATTGCATTACAGTGAAATATTAAACTACACAGATCCCTACAACTTTGCAGGTAATCACCAAGTGACCTGAGAGGCTTTTTTCTTCCCCTCCCTCTTAGTTTCTCTACAAACTATGGTCCACTAGGTACAAGATCATCTGCAGTTCAGTTGTAAGGAATATCTTCTTACCACTTCCAGGCAGGAAGAGAGGGCAGATAATAGAATGTAATGCAAAAATCTTTTGTTGCTCAACTCATATTTATCACACCATTTACAGATGCAAAGAGAGAACTAAAGTGACTAGCCTTAAAAAATATATCGGTTGAAATAATTCTAGGCATTGTTATTCCTATTGCATGCTGTCGTGTTCATTGTTATCAGAATGGCTCTGTGAAATTGCCATGGATGTGCAAGGCTATTTTAATAATTCACTTTTGACACACATTCTGGGCTGCTGCTTTTACAGTGGACTTTTGCTTCTTGACTTTAATCTTTCAGAATGTATATTGCTTTCTCTGCATTCTCATCACAACAAGCAATCATCCCAGAAACAGGTGTATATTTCTCCTGAATTTGGTACTTCTACATATTCCAGACAGGTGTGGACTCATGAATTCTCAGCATGCCTCGATTATAGACTCCTTTTTAGACTGCACCCATTTTAGAACCATTCAGTGTTGCACCCAGAGCTTACCCTGGATTCTTTCAGTTGTGTTCGATTAGGTTGTGTTGGATCACAAAATCTTGAAAACCAACTTATTTTGGAAATATTTCTCACAACACTTTGTAATTACTGTAATAAGTTCCATGTGAAGATCTCAAAGTGTACATTACCAAATGAGGTTTGTGACACTCCATGGAAGTGTAGAACTGCTATTATTCCCACTTTACGGCTAGAGAATTTAAATAATTAGGAGATGAGGTAACGTATCTAAGGTCATGCTATAACTACATTGAAAAGGATAGGATAGTGTGAAATCAAATATATCTCTGACCTCCTAAATCTCACTTCATTAATATGAACTCTGAAGTATGCTTCTTATCCAGGGGGCTGTACATTGATGCACTACTACTGGGGCTTTTTTTTCTGAGTATTAAAAGGGCTATGAGCCATGCTCAGCGTGGTTAGAGTTCTATGTCTTGACTACTCTACAGCTAGAAACACAGAAATTTGTTTCCTTTATTTGAAAGACAACTTAGTTATATCAAAAATGTTTCTTTCATTCATTTAGTGAGATGGGCTTGTTGTGTCTCTGCTGCTCTGGAGAACTGTGGCAATGGAAAGCTGGAGCTACCTGTGCAGTTGGCCTTCTGAACTCTGCATAGCTGAAGCTTGTTTATGTCCCTGCAACCAGAGTGAATTAGTGGAGTTCAATTTCAGAGCTATTCCTTTTGTGTCCACCTCTTACTAACCTTTAATTATGCCTTCATGCTCACTCTCACAGGGTCTGTAATTGACCATGAATTTAGTTATGTGGCCCAAATCAAAGGCAAAGGCACGTAACTGTATTAAGGTCAATTATCTTGTGCTACAGTTCTCCTGCAAAGTGAGCTGCTTCTGGTAAACCATATTATTAAACTGGTGATTATTCAGTGTTAAAGTTGCTTTAGTTGTGCTTTTTCCTCAAAGTAGCACTAACAGGTCATGAGCATCACAGAGGATTGCAGTGTTGGAGACAATAAGGCAGCCAAATCTCATTGTATGCCTGTGATCAGGGTTTGAAATTCATTAAAATGGAATAGTTGATGGTGGACTATAGTTTTATCTGCTTTACAGCCAGTTCTTCTGGAGGCCTGAAAATCTGAACCTATCAAAGTTTTGTAATATTAATTAAGCCATCTAATACTCTGTAAAATTAGTATGCATTTCACTTATGAAAATGGAGCCCTCAAAGTTCAGTTTGTCTAAAGCCAGTCTGAACATCAGTGGCAAAGGATCATAAAATATAGAAAGGGCAAAAGCCTGTGAGAACATTGAGTAACTCCTCTTTTAATACAGGATTATTCTTAAAAAATAATAGGCTGAACTGTAAGCAGTAGAGGCTTTAAAATCCCATTTAAAGAAAACAAATGAAAAGTGTTAGGGTGATTTTTGTATAGCGCTAATGGGGAAATCAATCTGTACACTTGTTTTATATCTAAAAAAATGCAGTAGAAAAAAACCTCATCTATATAAACAAGGGGAACTGTGTTGAGTAGAGTACTTAGGGAACTTCTTGACCTGTGAAAGACGAATTCTACCTTCTGTACAGCAGTACAGATTTCAACAGCTAGCAGGGGATTTCTGAATTGCGTGTTGTTTTCACAGCTGAGTTTCCCAAGAAATAGCCAAACTGAAATAGATCCTTGTATTGAACAAAGCAAACAAACAAACAAACAAAGACTAAAGCCCCCAGAGCTGATATTTTTCATCCCCAATAAGCCACTATCAGCAAGGGAGTTGTGTACACACTTGACTTGGGGTGAATGAATAGTCAGGTACACACTGGAGCCAGGCAGGAGATGGTGTTCCTACCTGAACTGGGATCAATTACTGGTTTGCACTTATTGCAGATATTCTCAGTCGCTGCTGTCTTTTCTGATAGGTAGTAGTTGTTGGAGTTACAGATGCTTCTGCTGGTCATTAAAAGCTATTGTTGGTGGCCAAGCAGTGCTGTTTATATATAGGCTAGAAGCACCTGCAAGGTACAGTTGTATTTCCCATTGCGCACTCTTTTGCTGTGCTATGAACTATCACACACATTTATTTTTTCAAATAGACATCACACATATGTAAAAAATGCACATGGAAAATGTTGCTGTATTCGTTTACACAGTCTAATGCAGTGACTTTCAAGAGAGAGATAAGGAAATTGTACCACTGTGTCAAAACTGAACTTGGTAATGCAATCATAAAATAATCGCAGTTTAAGAGAGAAACGCTTCAAATTCCAGGAATAAAGGGCACCTTATTATGAGCAGAAGGTCTATGAATAATCCATTATCTGGAATCTGCAGAGGATTCAATAGGAAAGATGTTGTATTTCCTTTGTACTCGATGAAATTCAATTTCATTTTGTATTCTTCTCTGACGTTAAAATATTGATGTTTACATCACTACTACACCTAGATGCCAAAACTGGTAATGGGAAGACAGTGGACTGCAGCTAACATGAAAATTAGGAGAAAAATAATTTATCTTCTAGGAGATTTATGGCTCCCAGTGGTTTTGTGCTGTGAGCTGGCTTGTACAGTTTGGGAAAGGAATTTTATGTTTTTACAGCTCCGGATGGGGATCAGTTTAGGATTTTAAACCTTGACTTAAATAGGCCTGCACTTTTTAAAAAATTTCCTTACAGTCATTGTTTTTGGTCAGATCAGTCCTTGAATTTACAGTGCTAGAAAGTTCTGTCAGACCTGGAATAATTAAATTTCTGTGTGACATGCATCAAACCTCCCAGTCTGCCAACCACTGCCAGGAGACTCAGTTGTGCTGCAGGCAGGATACAGCCCCTCATCTAATTTCACTCCAGGCACATCACAGTGGGCTGAGCCTGGACTCAATTTCTCCTCTTTCCAAGGGACTCTGTTGCAGGGGGCTCAGCTCAGCAAAAAGGAGACAGCCCCCAAGGACCTACAATCATCAGACACACAGAGCACCCAGGTCAATACTTCCTAACCCTAAACTTGAGTATCTATGGAAATAGAGCATATCAATTCATCTCATTTCATCTTGATTTAAAGCCAGGATTTCTCGACTGTCTTGATCACTTGTTCCAGTGGCAAAGTGCCCTTGATGTTAAAAAAACAAAATCAAAACCAAAACCAAATCTGATTGAATATTTGTTGAATTTAACTTCCAGGAATTTAATGCCTTTGTCTGTTAGAATAAAGAATCCTCTTGTATCAAATGCTCTCCCAATGTAGGTGCTCACAAACTGTGATTAAATTATCTTTTAATCTCCTTTCAATAAGCTTAATTGAACAGTGTAATATCAGTTGAATCTCCAAAAAGGGCCACCTCTTAATAATTGATTTTCCAAAGAATCTTAAAGCCACAGGAACAAAAATATATACCCAGTTCCTCCCTCCTCTTTTTGTCTTCTGGACTCTATTAACTAAAAACAAATTATGTGGCAAGGAATCTGTCTCCTGCCTGCTCAGTTGAAGCTCATTTCCAAGGCACATTGATGAAATGACAAATCAAAGAATACTAGAAGTCCTCCATGGTGCCAAGGTGCTCTTGGCAGCGAATTCAGAATGAAATCTGAATAATGAAAGAAATGGAATAAATTCTGAGATATGTGGATAGGAGATATCCTCCAAGATACCTTGGTAGAGTTATTAAATGGTAGCTGGTAATCTATTATCACTTTCACAAATTATAATTGCTTTTCCCTCTTTATGGCTGTTTTAAGAGGCTGCAATTTCTCTTCCTAGGCAGCAGGCAAGCTCCCTGCCAGGCGCTCCCACTCCTCATCATCAGCTGATGCTGCTCATGGGTTAGCAAAGAGGATGGAGTATCTTTCCTGGGGACAGGAGCTCATCCAAAACCTGAGGAGGAATACACTGGAGATGTTCCCATGCTTCCTGTCTCCCCTGGCCAATCACCCTGTCCCTCCCAGAACCTCCTCACCTCTGCCTGGGATTCCCTGGGCTAGGGATCATTCACCTGGCTGCATTGTCAGAGAGAGATCAAGTCTCCAACAAACACAGGGGCCAGGAATAGAGCTGGAATTAGGGTGTAATTCTGAGCTTTGCAATGTAATGGGAGCTAACACTTGGTATTTTATGTTTTCTTTCCTCATATGGAGTCAAGGACTTGGACGTGCTTTTGCTTCTTTTCCCCTGTGGGAGCTTTTTAAACTCACTCTTTTTTTGTGCATGCTGCAAGCAACACCAAGCCACCAAACACGAGGTGTTCCTGCCTCTGTGTAATCCTGGGTTAAATGCACAATGTGATCTAAGGATATGTAAGAAGCTGTCCCTCCTGGTGCAGCAAGAGAGCTTCTATTCCCAAGACAGCTAACAAAGCTCAGCATACTACAGTTTCCAAAATCATCTAAAACTTGCCAGACATTTTACTGACACCTTAGAAATAGGGGCACCTACCCAGCAGCCTGCTGACCTGTTCCACTGATGTGGAACATCACACTGCTTAAGCCACTCACAAAAATCAACACTACAGGCAAGTCCCCAGCCCAGACGGACGGCTGTGAGATCACTGTGCATGAATATGGCTGGTGCAAACATCTTCCTCCCCTGTTAGAAGACTTTTAATTTTTTTTTTTTTTTTTAATTTTAAAAACTGTAATATGAGCCCAGTGCAGTGTAAGAGATGTTTCAATCAAGAAATTGGGGATGTCCCTCCACAGTCGCCTTGCACAATCATCAGCAATGCTGTGGAACATGCCCAGTGACAAACAAATGAGAAACATAGGAAACAAGCAATGGTGAGCAAAAGCTTGGATGTCAGCTTTGCTTTGCTGTTTCTTCCACTGCCTTTGTCAGTCACTTTGCCAAGGCCTCAAAAGCTACAGCATTAGTGTATATGTGGGGTTGCACACTCTCTTGTGCATGTACATCTGATTTGAACACTTTCACTGAGAACCTGCTTCCTTGTGAATCCCTGCACATACATCCTCCTGCTTTGGCCATGGGTAGGCTCAGAAATAGTATCTGTGCGACAGCTTTCAACAGTGACTCGTGTCGATGTCTCAATTATTAAGCTTCTGTGTATTCCCGGTGATTTCTGCCATGCTCTAAAGAGCTGAATGCATGCCCTAAGCCTTTTGTCTAGACTTCCAGGTGTTGATGGGCTTTGAGCTTCTAGCTCTGCAGAACATTACTTAAGAGTAGTCAATCTATTGTAGTTACTGCATTTTCACTTTGACATCTTAAATCCTTCCTGAATCTCTAACATATATACATCCCCCAACTGACATCTCTTGCTCTTCCACTACCATTTTTAATGTACTGCTGGAGGGCATGCTGTGGGCCATCACCAAAATAAAACATTAATTGTGAGTAGATATTTTCAATACAAAAGCCTCCATGGGATAAAAAGGCACTTTGGTTGTCAGTGGGAGCCTGTGGAACTGCAAGTCTCTGGGTACTATAGGTACTATATCTGTGCAGCTCCAAGTGGCTTTGAGGGGAGACTTCACAGTTATGCACATACAGACATGGAGCAGAGAACATAATCATAGAATCACAGAGTCGTCAGGGTTGGAAGGGATCTTAAAGATCATCTAGTTCCAACCCTGCTGCTGTGGGCAGGGACATCTCCCACTAGATCAGGTTGCTCAGAGTCCCATCTAGCCTGGCCTTAAAAACTTCCAGGGACGGGGCTTCCACCACCTCTCTGGGCAACCTGTTCCAGTGTCTCACCACCCTCATGGTGAAGAACTTCTTCCTATCATCCAATCTGAATCGACCCATCTCTAGTTTTAATCCATTCCCTCTAGTCCTACCACTACGCAACATCCTAAAAAGTCCCTCACCAGCTTTCTTGTAGGCCCCCCTAAGATACTGGAAAGCCACAATAAAGGCTCTGGGCTTAAGATACTGGAAGGCCACAATAAAGTCTCCCTGGAGCCTTCTTTTCTCCAGATTGAACAACCCCAACTCTCTGTCTAATCCTATAGTTTAGTTATATCTGGTGCTTAGCTGCCAAGAAATTACCTGCATTACAGCAGTTGCTAGGTCAGTGAAACTCTGTAGTCTTTGGTGCATATGCACAAGAAACCCAGAGGATGTCAGTGAAAGTCCTTTAGAGTCTGATGTTAGGCATGTGCTTAACTGTGCCTTACACTGGAAAAAACATCTGTAAACATTCAAAAAGTCAAAGATGTATGGCTCTGAATAGCTTAAAAATATTTAGAATAAATTTCAGGAACTGCAATGTGCAGGTCACTGCACATTTGTTTCTTTTTTATTTGCTAATATGTTTCTGGTTGTCCATTCATCTTATAATTAACAAACCCAATGGAATAAAGCATTGTTTCCAGCAGCTTAGTGTATAGTTATTGGGACAATGGCCTGGAAACTCAGTAGAATACTGTTTATCAACTATTTCCCATAGTCTAGCAGCCAAAGATCCCTGGAAAGTGTTGTTGGTGGTGTACAGAATAGTTGTTGCCCGCTTCTAGGAGTGCTATAAACTCTGAATTACCCATCCTGTGCCTCACTGGGCTGTTGGACCTGACAGGAGGCTGTTATGGCTCCACTAAACAGCCTCATCTATGGGGATAGTGATTATTTATATCCCAGCTGCCTTAAAGCTAAAGCAGTTGAGAAAGTGAGAGAGAAAAGCAGCATTCCCGAGAAAATGTCTGAAGCAGGTCAAGCTTGTGGTTCCTTCACACTATGAGTCTCCTTCAGGAAGTATTAGAGTCTGTGATTCTTAAGGGAAACAATCATAAGCTTAACACTGAACATGATTAAATGGTTTGCTGCATTTTCTGACTGAGAGGAAAAAGAAGGCAGGAGGAAAGAAAACAGCATAGAGGCATCCATAAGAATAAAAGATAAAGCAAAACCATAAAGTAAGACGCACAGAAGAAAGTCAGAGCTGTGAGGGATAAAAAATTAGATGTTAAACTGGGATGGGGAAAGGGATAATTCAGACATAGTTGAAGAAAAATAAGACCAACATAGGCCAAAAAAACCAACCCCCCAAGTTTGGAAATAAAAATCAAAGACCATACCCCTATCCTAAACTTGAGTTAATATTCTAGTGAGTCAGAATACATTATTTGTACTCTATGGCCCACTTCATGTTTTCCTGATATGCAACTGGAATGTTTATTATTATTGTTGTTACAAGGAGTAGTTGGTTTCTAGGGGAGTACTAACAAACCAGATCTATTCTTTCCGTTTCTCTTTCATGCTCTGCTTCTGCAAGATAAATGTGAATGAAATCAGAGCTCCAACCCCAGCAGTCACACCCACAGCATCACGAGGCTGTGAGCTGTTGAGTCACCCCAGGTATTTGCAGCTGTAGCAGGTGAGGTACCAACTCTTCTGTGCTCTTCTGATGCTGCAGTCAGTGAGAGCTGAGCAGCCTCCCTGCTGCTCCTGCCTGTACTGCTCTTGCTCCGCTAACTCAAGATGGATGTTAAATATCCCATCTGAGAGGAGGATTTGCTGCAACATGCTGCTATATTCAGTGCTAGAGCTTATGCCATGCTGCAGAGCAGCAGCGTACATCATATGTGCAAACCCAAAGTGCCTGAACAATAAATATAGTAACAAAATTGTTATGCCTTATGTTCAAATACATTTCCAGGGTAGCACGTGCTGTGGGGTAGTGCAAGTTGCATGGATAAAAATATTCAGGGCTGTATCAAGGGAGGAGCAGAGAGGCAGACACCCATCACCTGTGAGGGACAGAAGTTCCTTGCTCTTAGGTGGGACCCTAAATTGCCTTAGCAGCAGTGTCTTGACTCAGCAAATGCACTTCTGGTGAGACATTCGAAGAGTATGGAGAGAAGATGTGCCCTTGTCCCTGCTGATTGCAGGAGCAGGGGGGCAGGAGGGGAAAGAGACATTTATCCTATGACAACAAAGTGCCTTATTATGGTATTCTGCTCTCTCTCACACCTTGGTGTTCATCAAAATTTTCACTGCAGGGAACTGCTGAGCTTTAGGACTCAAATCCTCAACCACAGCAAGCTCACCTGCTATTGATGGTTGCTACTGTGAGTCTGTGATGCCAGAGTTACTGAAGTTAGGAGGAAAGTAAATTTTCAAATCTTTTGCAGTTCCTTTCCCTGCTGGTTCTCCTCAGTACATTTGGGCTTCCTATGCTGGCTTCGCACTAGGGTTTGTCTCTTTAGGCCACCATGAAAACTCAAAAGGCAGCAGCTTTAGTTGCAAGAGGTTCAGTCCAGGCTGATTAGCAGATCTCCCCATCACCCCAGAGGGTGATCTACAAACTGCAGGTAAAAGCAAAACGGGCTGCTTGACCTGCTGACATAGCAAGAGGCTGTGCAGACTCTGAGTGGCATGAAGCAGAGATTGTTTTGGGAGCTTTGAAACTGAGCAAGCCTCAAGTAAGCAGAAGCACAAGCATAAGTATCAGCAGTTCCCTGTAGACAAAGGGTTATATATGATGCTGTAGTTGCTAGGCTGAAGGCTGGGGCATACAGGTGGTGAAACAGCGAGGGAGCCAAGTATATTCAGTTATTAGCCAAGGATCCCTGCAGCTAGGCAGGCTGCAGTGCCACGGGCAGCAAGTTGCCTGCAGAAGGGAGGAAGAGGGGGAGCAGGGAAATAGGGAGGAGACAAGGAATGAATGGCACCACGCAGAGCCAGGGACCTTCTTTTCTCCATGAACCTTAACTTTCTGGTGCCATGCATGATCTAAACACCAAAACACAATTGGGAAAGCAGCAAATATATAGAGTAAGGACCTATCCCCCAGAAGCCCTAGATCTGGTCAGAGCATCTCCCACTCTCTCGGAGGCAGTCAAGGCACACAGGCTCCTTGCCTGGGGCAAGGAGCAGAGAAGGACAAAGGAAGTGTTCCTCTAAACCTTTCACACACACTGGCCAAGAATTTAATTACATGCGATCTTTTGAATCTATCCCATACCTTGCTCCCTCCGGGGCTTGCTGAATTCTTTCCTCGTTGAAACTAATCCAAATCACCTTATTTGGATGGTTTAACTCCTTGGCTGGCCCAGATGCCTTATTACTTCTGCCAAGAGACTGTTTCATTCTAAAATTCATGCCTCATGGCGGGAGACTCCTGGTGATACAGATGATTTTTCTCAATGAACAAGAGTAACAGAGAAATAAGGAGGACCTACCAACAGAAAAGACAAGTGTCAGATGGCTTGCAGAGCTAGAGTATCACCTGTCACTGGATGTCTGTTTTCTCAGAGGACCTATACTATGAGGATGAAGTTCTCTAGGTAAAACAGAAAGTTATGTCCAGGGGTGTCCCTTCTGTTCCTGGGGTTTTGGAGTCATCCTTCCACAGCTGCTAGGGAATAGCATCTTGTGAGCATCTGCCAACAGTGACAATTTGCCAATCACAGTATGAAGAGGTGGGTGTGTATTGTCAGGGATATAGCTGAAGATACAAAGTTAATCTTTGACATGAGAACAGACCTGGGAGATCTTTGGTGGTATCTCATAGGTTAGCGACTGGGGCTATGCTCAAAGGTTGTATTCCACCTGCTTTGCTGCTGTTTGAATGCTGGTAATCCAGTGTGGTTCAGAGACACTCATTCCTCACAGAGGCATTGCTTTGGTTTTGGTTATTGTGTATTTTATGTCCAGCAATCCTCATCAGAAATTCTGCATGACTGCAAATTTATCCTTGGGTTAAAAAGTAGAAACTTCAGATCTTACTAAAGAAAGGAGTGAGCTGCTTAGAGAATTTTTCTTTGGGATCCATTAGTGACCTCTTTCCAAGCAAGGTTTTGGGTTGATGTTTAGTTCTCAGCCTACACTGAATCTACAGCACCGGGTAGTGTATCATGTGAAACTGCCTTTCTCTTGCACTCCTAGTTTGGTCCTGACTGTCTTTAGATTGATGCTCTACTCAATCAATGCAGTTTTCATTACCATTCTAACTTAAGCTTCAGATTTTGCTGGAACATGGGAAAGCAAAGGGAGACAACAAAAACTATAGCCGTGGGCCAGGGAACATATGTGACCTTTGCATTTGCCACAGCTGCTTAAAGAAGAGGGTGCTGTTTGCTTCATAACCGTTGCAATATCCTTCACAGGTGGTTAATGCATTCTGCCAGCACATGAAAGAATAATTGGATAGCCACTTTTTAAAGCAGTATGTAACCAACCATATCAAGTTTATCAGTAAATGTCACAGTTTATCATAATCTAATCACTAGAGAGCAAGAAAAATGAGCATACTTGTCTCCATCAATAAACAAGTGATTATTCAGACAATAACTAGGTTTATTTTTTTTATTTCCATAAATGTTTGAAGTCTTATGAAGATGCTCTGGAGAAATGATTATTTATGTTGGCATTCAGACAGTGTAGTGATAGGAGGTTTAGAAAAGCTAAAGAAAGATGTTTATTTAGAAATGATCCCAAAAGTCTTAATCATTTTTATTCTTCAGAAGGAATTTGGGACATCAGATTATTTACCAGATTATGCATTGCCTGTTACATCTTGTAGCATGCAAGCCTGATGCACAATAGCTTCACTGGAAAGCCAGCAAAAAGAGAAGAGCCAAAATTTCTACTTTAGTTTTTATTGTTAAGATAACACAGCTGTTCTGCTGCCAATTGGCCCTCCTTCCATTTTTGGAAGCTATATGGTATCAAATGCTGATGCTACCAAAGAAAACCACTCTACTAACAACAGTAAAAACAGTTTTGATCAGCATCAGAAAACAAAATAATTACAAAATATGTCCCCAAGACTCCAGTATGTTCTAACATCAAGAAAGTTATAGCTTGTCCCCGGGGGGGTTGCCTAACTGCACCTCTGATAGCTGAGCAAATCTAACGCCACATGACATCTGCGTGCCCACGCATGCCAGGAGACAGGTGTGTGCTGCAGTATTTCATACTAACAGATGTCCTCAGCCAATGCGCCAAATTGCCTGAGCCTCTTAGGAGAAAATAGAGATGTCAGGAAAGAAAAACAATTTCCTCCATAATCCATTTGCCCTTGCAGATATTCCTCATATCTCCAGAACTGAATGAACATCTGACGGGCTTTCAGGCAGCAGCAGCTTTGGGGTTGCAAGAAGGAAGTGTATGAGGAAGAGTTGGAAAATATTTTTGTGACAAAAATAGCAATACATCAGCCTGAGAGAATGATAAGAGATAAGGACCCTTTTTCCTCATTCAAGTGGAAATGCTAGTGACAGCAGACAGCAGTCTAGAGGAGCTTTGCCAAATTTGGCCACCAGAGTCCAGTGGGTGCTTGCAGGGTAGTCCTGGTTAATGGATTCTTGATTTACCTGCAGACAGCTACCAATTTGAGAGCATTTCCCCTCAATTTCCTTGGTAATACGGTGGAGATCCCACGAGAGAACTTCTCCATGAGTTCCTCAAGTATGTGTGCAGGGTGACAGACTGAAATCCCTGAGAAGGGACTTGGGAGATCTGGCTTCAGTTCTTCCTTCTCTCATTACAACTCTCTCTCCTGCCCTGACCTTCAAAGCTGCTGCACATTTCTAGACACAAGTTCCCAGCCTTATTGATGGGGAACAGCCAAAATGCCTTTGTCTCTGTTCTGTTTTATTGTACTACACATGCATGAATTACCTAGCAACAAAAAAATCAGTGCTGCTATGTTACAGGAAGACAGCTTCATGTATTTCCTCCTAAGGTTTTCTGTAGCTTTCTGTGATTCTGGATTTTCAAGAGGCACTGAGCAAGGGCTTGTGCTGGAAGATAAGCAGAGCCATTAGTCCCTAAAGAAGGGTTAAATGAGAACTAAAGCAAATTGAAATCTGGGTTTTGAGTAGGATTGCCACTTCATGACTTGGGTCTATAGCTGCTGGAGATCTCCTTTGAAAATGTCCTTTAACCCCTTTAAAACATTCATTTTAAAGCTTCTGCTAGCTGACATTTCTGTCATACATCACTGCAAAATATCTTCTCCACAGCTGCTGGCAGTTTGTTATATCTTGGTGACCTAAATGCTGCTTTTGTGCAACAGTGGCCTGCAAACAGTAAATGCTCTGGATGATTTTTTGCATTTCCTACAGCCATGCTGTTAGGAATAGGGGAGGGGGAAAAAGCAACATCAGGAGGTGGGGAGCAAGCTGGAAAAGATGGATGAGGGGCAGGAGGCACCAGTTCTGCAAAAAGAGAGTTGAATTCCAGACTTAATGGGAACTGGCTGGCAAATGGACCCAAGCAGTCCTCCTGTGCCTGCTATCAGAACACTTGTCAGGGTCAGATGAGTGTCCTTGCTGCCTGTCGCTCCTGGCAGCACCTGCCGTGCTGCTGCCAGTGCCCATGCTGCAAAGGACATCGCACACATCCCCCCCTCACACCCAGCTGCTCAGGGCTCCTCAACATCCCTCCAACACCTGGGGCAGACCATTGCTTTCCATTCAGCAGCACTTCTTCTACAGACTGAGATCTCAGCCAGATACTTTTCCATTTATTTAACAGAAATTATGCTGATTAGATGAAGAATGTCAGTGAGAGCTCCATTTGCTCACACGCATACACCTGCTTGTACCCACAACAATAAGCAAAGCCTGCATCAGGGGACATATCATCTGGAGAGGTAGGACAAAGACCAAGAGGATTTTTTTTCCTCTTTCTAATTCCTTCATGCAAAGTGAGCTGAATATACATTTGAACTTCCTAGTGAACATTGCTTTTAAAAAAAAGCAGATGGTACTTTTTCTTACCTTTTTCAATTACTGTTTACAACTATTTTCTACCTACTGTTTTTCTACTTCAAAAGCTTTCTTGGAAGTCATACACCCCAGAGTCATTTGGATGCAGTGCAAACTAAGCAATCAAAAAAGGGAGGTGAAAAAGTAGAAAAAATCACTTGCAGGTTTATAAGATTTCTGATGGTAGAAAAAAAGCAATAGCTCAGAGCTGCTGTTTGAGAAACTCTGAACCTATTTATTTCTTTTCTTTCACTTCTTATTTTAATGCATCACAGTTGAATTAGCCTTAGCAGAATTTACAGCCCTTTTGGTCTATTGGGTATGCTGAGTCTTTAATGTCCCAAGTGGTCCTATGATCTGTTAATTACCTTATTGCATGTAAAGCTCTATAGGGCTATTTCTTTACAAGAATTCTTTGTCAGGATCAAATTAGTTCTGGGGACCCCTTTCTGTGTGATGTCAGGCATCTTCAGCTCTGCACGGGGAGTGTAAGATCCTCTGCTCATCATAGAATGCACAGCCCTTTGCAGGATGACACAGTGTGTGAAGTGAATGATCAAAGTGGCCCATTAGATAAATCCATGCTCTCATCATTAACCATCCTGAAAGTTGCAGAAGAATGGTTTACATTTTTCATTTTGTATTCTGAGCACTGTGTTTAATTTTGACAAAGCCGCTTTTTGTACGGATGGTTCTGGTGCTTGGTTCTGGAGGGCTAAACAGCAGGTAACAGCTGAACTGAGGTGGTAAAACATCATCCTCTTTCTTCCTAGCCCAGACAAACTGTCATAAGCAAGGGGAAATTTTGAATGAATGGCATTTCTGTAATGGATGGCCTTATTCAAAGGCAATAGATGAAAAGACATTGCAACAAACAGTTCAGAGATTTCAGTTCTCCCCATTTATACAGTATCTCTCATCCCTGCCTGGCAGAAATAGCAGTTGATTAGAGGCACATTCTCCCAACCCTTACACCCCACACTACAGTTGCTTTTCTTCAGCCAATACTACTGCCTGTGACCTTCTGAAATGGCAAATTTCTACTTCTGTGAGCAGCAAAGATCCCCATGTTCATGGTCCCCATGGCTGCAACAACTCCTGGGTGCTCTGTATGTCCTTACAAAGCTCAGTAACTGCAGGGTCTCTGTTAATAACATCACAGAATCACAGAATTGTTGGAGTTGGAAGGGACCTCTAGAGATCTTCTATACCAACCCCCTCACCAAAGCAGGTTTGCCTAGAGCACGTTACACAGGATCGATGCCAGGTGGGTTTGGAATCTCTCCAGAGAAAGAGACTCTACAACCTCCCTGGGAAGCCTGTTCCAGGTCTTCATCACCCTCACAGTAAAGAAGTTTTTCCTTATATTTAGATGGAATCTTCTGTGCTGAAGCTTGTGCCCATTTCCCCTTGTCCCACTGAAAAGAGTCCAGCTCCATCCTCATTGCACCCACCCTTTAAATAGTCATAGACCTGCAGTTTCCACTTTCTTCTCTAGCTGTTCTTCTCCCCTCCAGCACCGGAGATGGCTGTGCAGTGCCTTACTGCTGGTCTCATTCAGCTCACCAGACCACAGGGCAGTGCCCTGAGGAGTTGTGAGGTGGCCCTCCATGAAGAATGGCCAGGTTAGCAGCACAGGGCTTTGCTCTGGATTGAAAGCTCTGTAAGGCCCTACAGCAAGCTCCCCAGGGTACCTATTGTGGTCAGCTGCACTTAGCCCTGCTCCTCCACTCTCCTGCAACTGGGAAACAGTCCCCACACCTCCAGGTCATAATGCTATTTTGTGCAACTAGAACATCCATGATGAAGATCTCAGATCCTGTCCCCCACAGGATCCCTGCTGAGGGAGGTGAACACAGGACTCTATCCATCAGATGCTGTGTGAGGGCAGATTTTCTAGAGTATGAGAAACTTTGGTTGCTGCAGTTCATCCTACTGTGCCCCATCCAGCTTCCCCCTCCATCCTTGTCTCCCTCCATCCCAGCCAGCAGCTGCATCACCCCCATCTCCACCTCTGGATTAGGAATTTGATTCAGCAGCAGATTAAATACATGGTCAATTAAGGCATGGAGCTAAGAATGCACTGTAGGGTTTTGCTGAACCTAAAAGAGGACACTTTAAAAAATCCACTGTATTAAGGCCATGGGGGGGGCGGGGGGGGGAAGCAAAAAAGAAAAGCCTACAAATGAGAGAAAAAAGGGGATTATAAATAGAATTCAAACAAAGCTATTATTTCTTCATCTGTCTTACTCCTTCAAAAAGCCATCCTTAATATCTTCCTGTCTAACTGCCTGGGCTGCTCATCTTGGATATGTTTTCACATGATCTTTTTTGGGTTTCTGATACCATTTCTGGAAGTGGCAGGGTAGGGATACTACAGACATGGAAGGAGCAGAGACAGTTTTCTGCACTGCTAAGCGAGTACCACTTTCAATAGTATGGCAGTACCTAAATGTGCCCTTGATAAGCAGAATTTGCTAATACTCTCCCCAGTGAATGGCAGTCATTGTCAATCAATTATTAGGCTAACTCAGTTTCCAGATAGACATCCAACTGAAGACATCAGCTTCTTAAGGCTGTACAAATTTGTTATCTCTACCTGCAGATGGGGAAATGCAATGCCCACTTTGGTTCTTGCTGCTTCTCCCAAGGTGGCCGCTGTCAGTCAGACCTTAGGTCCAACTGACCTGATCCAATGGGGCTGCTCCTTTCACACGTTCTCAGGCAGAAGCAACCACACTGGTGGGGCAAGCATTGAAGCTCCAGGAGAGAAACAGGATGGGGACACCAACCTCCTGACACTTCATCCCTTGTTGGAGTTGCTATGCTGGTGCCCTGACCATGCGTTTTCTTCTCTGTGTTGGTTCCTTGCTGCAGCACATCACGCCTGGTGCCATTACCACAGTGATGGCCTTTTGCCAAATAGGAGTTAAATTATACCAGGAATAGAAATGGGTAGGATTTTTCTTGACTTTCCTTAAGGGAAACAACATCTGCAGCAACAATTTTAATAACAGTATTTGTACAAAGTTAAATACCAGACTCAGTGTTCATACATACAAAGAAGGACTGTTTAATTCCTAAAAAAAAAGAGGCCAGAAGCATTTCTTTTAATAGTGACTCTGGAATTACAGAGCTGATACGGGTTCTATGGCTAAAACCACAGATAATTTCTGGGGTTTTTTTTCTTATGAAATATATAAGAAGAATATTGAAGTCAATCAAGTGTGGGTACTAAAAAGCCCTTCAAAAGTGTGGTGGAGGATGATTTAACAGGATATTAGGAGACACTGAGAGAACTGGCTTCTATAATCATTTAGCTCCTCGGAAGGAAAAAAAAACTGTTCGGTAAAATAAAATTAAATCTTAATTATCAAATCTCCTAAGTTTAACATACACAGTATAGACAAGGGAAGAAGGATATATATGATATTCAGATGCAAGAGTAAACAGGATTAAGAAGAAATTTGCAACATATAACACCACAGTTGTGGCACTATATGAAGGTGTGTTTTATGCTGACAGAAAGGTCAGAGGAAAATATGTGTGGGTGCTGCAGAATCGGAATTTATAATGATAATAAACTATATTAGAGATGAACAATAGACTAACAGATTCTCAGTACCAAAACTAAATGAGGACTGCATTGTAAATGTAATTGTGGGATTTGCCACTCAATGTGTTTTGTTGAAAACAAAAAAAACCAACCTGACATCTGCAGCTATGAAACTAACTTTGCAAGGGTTGTAAAGAAAGATGAGAAGTTTAAAAATTGTACTACTTATTTGCATACACCTGGGCTGTCACAAAAGAGGTATCACACCACACAACTGAGAAACTGGATCTACCAAGCCCTTTTGAGAGCACCATCTCAAACTTGGAGGAAAGCTTGTAATAAGATTCATTTGCTTGCCTTGACCTATATTTGTGCTTCCACAACAGTCAGTGATTGATCATGACTGTCTCCTTATGGTTATGTCATGGTAGTGACACAAACTGGAAATAGGGAAAGCCAGCAATAGCATCACAGGAGGATCTCGCACTCCCAGTTGTATTACCATGCTGCTCATTTATAGCTGTTCCCTTTTCTCCTAGCCTAGTCATTAGACCTGCTGCTTCAGTATCTTTAAATGCCATGCTCAGCACTTCATATTTTGCTGGCTGGCACAATTTACTGCAGCCTTATCCTCAAAAACACATTTAGTAGCCCATGCAAGGTGCATGAATGTCTGACTTGTAAACAAAAGTGCAGCTTTTTTTTTTTGCAGTGTGTATCTTTTGCTCAGATTATAAATATCAGCCAAGTGCTTTGAGGGTCGAGGCCTCCCACTGTGCATTCCTTTTTGAAAGGGACTTAAATTATATATGTGCTTGTATAAAAATGGCAGGCTTTTGCTGCAAGCTGTGTTAATAAATAGGTGTATTGTACAGCTGCCCCATGCACTCTGAAGAGTAAGTTACCTTGTTGTGCAGCGTCACCAAAAGCCAAAGCCAGGACTGCAGGGGTCAGCTTGATCTAGATTCTTCCTGGGGCTGGAGTTGCCTCAAGTACTTTCTGTTCAGCTTTGGATGCACAGTGTTTGCAGTTGCAGTCCTGGGACCACGATTCAGGGATAGGTGTGGGATTTTTATTCACCTCCCCCTCTCTTATACATTAATGCTGTTCATAGCCGTTTCCATATTTAGCTTTGCCAGACCTCCCTCACTCTTGTTCTCAGGTGGGCAGGGGTCCTCCCACCCTCCACCCACTCTGTTTGTAAGTCCAGGAGCTCAATGCAAATACTGGTCGATCATGGTTATTGTTTGCTTTTTCTGCCTTCCTGATGTTTCCACAACCACAGGTGATGGAGGCACTTGGTACCCTATAATAAACCTCTGCCTTTGACTCACACCACTTGAAGGATTAAAGGCAGATTATAACACAGTCCTCTCTCCCTCCTCCCAGATCAAGTGCAGTATCACTGAAGCCCCCTCACCACTGAGATTTTTTAGGATGATTCCACCTCCTCTGGCAAAGTCACATCCAGCCTCAAAGGGATAGGCAAAGTAGTGCAGGAAGCTTCTCATTGCAAGTGGTGACCAGAGGGGTTCAAACCATACAACTCGTATGCAACTCTCTCTCATACCCCAGTCAGAGCCTAGGCTGTGATGCCTGTCCATCAACAGGCTGCACTGGGGCTGGCCGGTGCCTGGAGCTGCCACTGAGCCTAACTGTGAGAGACAGCAGTGTGAGGGTATTTGGAGACTCCTGTAGTTAAGATAAGCACAAATGCTTTTTAATATCCTGTATAGCATTCTGATTAACAGCTAGAGGACATTATGGCTGATACAGTCTCTGTGTAGCAGAACAAGCTGGAACAAAGGCAATGAAAAAAAATCTTATTTAACCCCCCCACCAGGGGTGAGTGGAAGTACTGAAATTTCTGGCACTTGGAAAAAGGGAAATTATGATATGAAAAGGAAAGTGTCAAAGAAACATCCTCCATTTCCAACTCCTCCTCCAACTTTGTACGCCCCTCCACTGCCTCCTCCCTGCACATGTTGCTCTTCAGCATAATCTTTACAAACTTTCAGACTTTAGAAATTAGCTATGCCAAAAAGAAGCAGAAGGTTCCCCCCCACCAGTGTTATAGCACCATGCAGAAAGGCTGGATCTGCACGTCCTGGTTTGCCACGATAGCAGGGTCTGGGGAGAGAAGGCCCTGCAGGCTGGGAATTCTCCAGGGAACAAAACTGATGAAGCTCAGTTTGAGACTCCCATGGCTGCAAACAGACCAAGGTCAGAGGAAATGTGTTGTGTGTCAGGTCTCACCAGTGATCCTTTAAATACACATTCTCTCTGGAATGCCAGAGATTTAATCTTGAATGCTAATACAATTAATACAGGTAAAAAGTGTTTGCTCTGGTACCCTGTGTTGATATTTTGACAAAACGTAGGCGCTGAGAGCAGAGAATAAAATACTTCAATCTTTAATGAACAGAAGAAATAGGTGCTTTGTTATTTTACACCTCTGTAAATTAAATAATTTCTTTTCAGTTTGCTTAGCTCCTGAGTAGGAAAATTGCTGAAAGTGAACAAGACTGAACAATCTTTAATAAAAGAGAGTTATAGCTGGCATAAGCAGACGTTTGAGGAGAGAAATGATAGGACTGTATTAGAAAAATAGACCTTAGTGCAGTCCTGCAAAGCAACAGTTTGGGTTTACTTTGTGATTTACAAAACCTGCAGGTGATTGCAGGACTATAGACAGGGTAAAAAAAAAAATAAATCAGTGCTGTGAATCATTAAAAAACAAAGGGCCAGATTCTCCATTAATATGAACTGCTTTGGTCCCTAGCACAGTGAGGATATATAGAGATCTACAAGTGAGTTTAGCAAGACAATTTTGAAGGGTGGTACAAGGAAGAGACAAAAAACCTGTCTCTTAATTTGGGATGAATGCAGTGTTCATTCATGGTGAAGTTGGAAGTAAATCATTCTGACTATTGCAAAAAGATGAAAATTCCCTTCAGCCACTCTGCTCCATCATATATTTTGTGTGTGGTAAATGTGTTACCAAAAAACAATTTGAAAAATGTTTTAGAAGGCTAAAAATCCATCCTTCGTGCTATTTACTACAAAACCCTAAAGCAAGGTTTCTTGGCATCATACAGGATTCAGAGAAAAGCATTTCAAACACCTAAAATTACCTTAAAATAGTCATTCTGTATCTAAAAGTTGCCTAAGAAGAAATCTATGGGGTTTCAGTCAATGCTAGATTTTTCTGCTGACCTCAACACTTCCAAGAACCTGCCCTAAGGTGACATTCCCCATTGTGGGGACCTGGCACAGTAGTAGGTGAACAGCAGCTCCTCAGAAAGCTGAGATTTTCCTCTTCCCACTGGGATGGAGATACAGGGATGCTCTTTCCAAAGAGTTCAGTTCCCCTGTGTCATCAGGCTTTATTGTGGTTGTTCAGGTTTTCTGAACAGCCTGGTTCAGAATGGAAGATGCCCACGGATTAATTGCCTGGACATAGAGTGGGGTTTCTTGGAGACAATTCACCATTTCCCCAGTGAAGGGCTGATTCTTCCCTGCCTGAGTTATCCTAGCAGAACTGCCCCAAATGAAGCTATCTGCAGAAGTGGGTGTGCACATCTTCCCTGGCCAGCCACAGGAACTCCAAGGGGGCACCTGATCGCTGTTTCTCTGTAAAGCACATGGAAGGGAGCTGCTGCTCTCAGTGGCATTCTCCTTCAAGCACAGGAAAGGAAACACCCCGGGAGCTGCCAGAGTGAATTCAAATTAAGCAGCACTGAGCCAGCTGATGGAGTGTGTAAGGACCGTCACTGAAAATCCCTTGGCACCAACACTTGTCTCCTTTCTACATGCCTCAGCAGTCACCACCCACCCGTCTGCAATCATAGCAATTTGGAGGTAGGATTAGTTTGGGACACATTTGATAGCCTTGGCGTGCTCTATATTCAGAGGGATCAGACAGTAACATCCTCTTATTTCTCCTAGAGCCATTTGTCAGCAGGTGCCCACAGTCATTCTGGGTTATACAGTATCCGGTCCTTTTTATAGTACAGACTCATTACATTGATAATTAATCCGATAATGCCTATATGTCTGCTGTTATCTCCGAGGAACATGCAGCCTGAGCAGTATGCCATTAACACACCTCACCACTCGTTGTCTTATCGCAACCATGAAAGCTTCCCTGAACTTCACTCACTCTCCTTTGAGCCAGACTTTACAGTTCACATGAGAGTATACCCAGGTGGTTTGTTTTTTTTTTTTTTCTAATGTGGTTTTTCAACTATGGAGCCAAGCCTTGTTCTTCCAGCTGGTGGTGGCATTCTCCATCCAAGTGGATGGAATCATGGGCTGAAAGATAGGTGAGAGATCTTGCTCCTTTGGCTTCTTGCTCTAAACAGAGTGTTGTAGCTCCAGCCCTTGCCAACTCTCTGAATTAAAGTGGTGCATCAGGCAGCCTGCCTGGGCAGGGGACATGTGGTTATAAATGGTGATCTTTGTGGCTCTCAAACCACAGCCTCGCAGACTTATTTCATGTCTCACAAATACTAAAAAATTAAGTCCTTAAAATTAAGAAAATCCAGTCTCAGGTGAGATCCCTCAGCAGAGCACCCCTGATCTTCACCAAGAAGAAAAAAATTGTATGCCTGCACCTGGCTTTAGGAAAAGCCTTGATCAGGGCATCCAGGTCAGTTAACCCTGCAGGGAAGAGATTTTATATCAGCCACAGATTTTGAGTTTGTGTTTTCTCATCTCCGTGTGTCTGAAGGAATTGGTGACTGGGAGCGAGGCCTTCTGTTTTTGTCTGAAAGATGCTATTTGCCTTACATTCCTTGTGCCATTATAAAGTTCCGATACAGGGAAAGGAAATAAAGAACAGACTTTAGAAACAAAGGGAGTGCAGCACAGATCTGATTTCTGCTGAAGCACATGAAACCATGCTGTAGGTATGGAGGAAAATAAATTGGGAAAAAAAAAAAAGGAAAAAAACCCAACAAAACAACAGAAGGAGCATTTCATCTCAATTACAATGGTTTTATTTCCAGTGGAAGCTGAATTGACTGCTCTTCAAACAGCCCAGGGAAATAGAATTCAAATAGAAATTTGAATCCCCTGCTTGCACCCTGCTGAGCCCACGGCTGCAGCTGGAGAGCACTGAGTCTGAGGCCCTGCTGACCTCCTGCTCCTGCTCCCACCCAGGCATCATTGCAAAGGGGTCTTACAGCTCCTGAGAGCAAGAAGGAACAATCCATTGTGGCATCACAAGCCTCTACCTCTCCTTTTAACCTCGAGGTGTTGTTTCTCCATCAATCAAGAGGGAATGTGGCATCAGGCTGTTTTCCTGAAATGACTGTGATGTTTTTTATTTCTCACAGCAGGCATCTCCCCAACACAAAATGCATCTCAGGCAGTGGTAATCAGAACTCCCAGACCAGCAGCCTAACCACACCAACTAACTTTCTCTCATCTTTCTACCCAATTACCTACTGTAAAATGCTCTCTCTGAAAGTAATTAGGTTGTCTTGTTTAGTCCCTGCACAAGTGATTGCAGAGAGATTTTCCCTCCTTTGAATGGTGGAATTACTCACAGCAGATACATCCCAGATAAAAGCACCCTTACTACAGCCTTAGTGTTCTTCAAGAGCCTATTTATGGTATTTGATTTCAAATGCACACCAAAGCTTAAACTCCCGTCACTTCCATGCATTGCGCTGTCAACACTGCAGGAACACCTCTCTGCCTTGGCAGCTCTCAATAAGCAGAAGAGGAAAACTGCCATTTGGTAATAATAAAAAATTAAAATAAAAAAATAAAAATAATTAAAAAAATTAACAGTACCCACCAATAAATAACATACTATCATTTAAATGCCTGTATTCTCATGGAAGCCAGAAAATCTGGTTTAAAGAGCCTTATAACCAAAGGCTGTTGGTTTACCAGCATACCTGGCAATGCTCAGGTGTCCACGCCCTTGTTCACAGATGGCACAAATCAACACTTTTTTTGTTCCAATCTCTGATACATAGGAACCCATGCCAGGTGAATACAGAGGGAGAACCCTTTCTAAAGGCAGAATCCAGGCAAGAGGGAGAGAGGGCTGAGTCCAGACCTGCCGCTAAATGCAAACATGACATATCCAAATGGAGGACTGGGTCCATGCGGTGTCCTGAGCCGAAGGATCCATCTTCTGCCGATGGCCAGTTGGGCTGTGCTGCTGGGCACATGTGCCCTGGGCTCCACAGTGACCCAGGGCTGCACGAGTCTCTTTGCTGGTTAAAACTGGAGAGGGGCTTGCATGGGCTGTGCTACAGGGAGCATCACACATTGCATCTGGGGCTCCTACCATGCAACTGGGTCTCCCAGTTTAAGTTCTCAGACTTCCCAGTTGAGCCTAGAGGACATGGAAAGTAGAGCCCAAACACCACCCAAATAAAGGCAAGCAGTTCAATAGGACACCATTTCTTGTTTGTTTTATGACTTTAATAATGATTAGATTTCTTCCTGACTGGGGATTGCTTAAACCTCCCACTTCAGAGCAATGCAGCTCTGGGCACCGGGGCTCTGCTGCCAGCAGACGTCATCTCAGCTCAGGGCTGTGCATGCTTGCTCTGCAATCGTTGCTAAGACTCTATTGATTAGCGTATATACTGCTGAAATATAAAGCTCTAAATATCATCCTGGTTGTTGTTCAGTCACTCTCCTTCTCTTTCTATCCCATAAACTTCCCCCTTACCATCACTCTCCTGCATTTTGCTGTCTTACGTCAATCTTAAAAGGTTCTCCCAGGAACATTTTTATTATCCATGGTAGAACAGAGGCAGATTTAAATACAGTCAGCCAAGGCTGTCACTCAGATTCTCAGAACAGCCTCTCTTCCACCACAGCGCTGCAGGTTTTGTTTACATGGCTCTCCCTGAGAGCTGGATTGCGGGGAGCTGGTGGTGGGATTTGAGATGGAATTAGATAATGACAGAATCACAGATTGTTAGGGGCTGAAAGGTACCTCAAAAGATATCTAGTCCAACTCCCCCCGCCAGAGCAGGATCACCTAGATTGTCACATAGGAATGTATCCAGGTGGGTTTTGAATGTCTCCAGAGATAATAATACAGGACTCTGCTGTCTGAACATTACGTAGTGGGTTTTTTTCATAGACACAGAGACTTTAAAGGGAGGGAGAGGAACCTCTCTTTACCAGATGGTGCATGGCTGTTAAGACAGTGCTGTGGTTCAGCCCTGAGTGGTGATGCAGGAGTGAGTGCATAGTCACATGAACATTTCCATGCAGGTCCTGGGATGGTGTGGGACTTGCAGCACTTCCAGACCTCCTCTGCGCCATGGAAACCAGCAGTGAAGCTTTGCAAATGCTGCATGCACTGCACTGTAGCTGGTGGCAGTCCATCTCATATAGACTTTTTCACTTATGCTTGGACAAAAAGGATGAAATAACTCAAAGAACAAATGGGAAGGCATCAGGGATGGGAAGTGTGGAGGTGTTGCCCAGTACCTCCTGACTTCCACCTAGGAGATGAAAAGCTGCTGCTCCCACTGGGAGCGTTTGATGTTGTTTGAAGACCTGTCGTCTCTGCACAGGGGGAGTGTGATGAACTGTGTACAACCCCTCCTGCTGCTGCTCTTTGGGGTAACAAGTGTGGCCTTGCAGTGCATGAGGTTCGGCTGCCCACACCCTGAAACCTGCCCTTCCTCAGTGTAATCCCTGTGAACATGCCCTGGGTGCCACAGGCTCCCCTGCAGGTTGGTACCTTGTGGGTCTTGTCTGTGCCCAGCTGGTGCTCTGCTGAAAACAGCCCACACTGATGCAGGGAGAAAACAATTTGGAGGTAAGGGAATCTACCTGAAAGTGAAAATTTCACAATGAACATATTTACTATATAAAGAAGGCAGTTTTAGTAATCTATATATATGCTATTCTACCCTGTGTTTGTGCAAAGAAAAAAAGTGTTTAACCTTAGATTTTGGAGGGTTTTGCTGTGCCTCTATTGGTTACAACATGTTGCCTATAAGCCCATGATTCCTAAATCCCCTGTTACTTCACACAGGCATTCACTGACATGACACAATGCCCAGTGCTTCAGCCCTCAACATGTTGTTTACTAATAAGAACTAACCCCACTTCTGCAGCCCAATATGCTTCATTGGTTTCCCTTGAATGGGGAAACTGGGGTAGGTGCATGGTGCTGTGGTGTGGGACTGTTGCCATCAGAGCCAGGACTGCAAGGTGGGTGTGTGACCTGCTCACCTGGGTCAGAGACAGAATCCCATCGACTGGTTTCCCCAGAAGAAGAAAAAAAAAAAAGGGTAAGGCAAGGAATAAATTAATTCTTTACTGCTCCATTTCCATTTAGTATCTCTGCTCTCCCCCCACCCCTCACAAAACTTGGCAGGAGGCCAAAGACATTTTTCTCATGCTTTCAACTTACAGTTTTAAACCCAAGTTCTTTTATAACTCACTTATATTGCACAGATGTTATCAAACTGAGGCTGGACTGTGGGCTGAATTACCTGTATTCTTGATGCTTAAAACACATTGTCAGGCTGTAATCTGCTACATAAATTCACTGCAGATCCAAACCAATTAGTGGGTGGCTCTGTCTCATCCGGTGCCATTCATTTATTAATTTTAATACAAGAGCAAATTGTTATGGATAACTGTGTCTTGTACATTTTAATGAGCTGCAATATTAGCCCTGCTGCCAGGGTGATGACCAAGGAAAATAGTTCTGGATATCCTTTTCTTTCTCAACTGACATTTCCATTCACTGCTTGCCCAGAGACACACCATGAGACTAGGTACCTGGGGCTTATTTTTCCTGAAGAGTTTATTTTCTCCATATAGTATCTGACCCCACTGTGACTGCCATTTGCTGGAGGAAAGGACTGAAATAAATAAACCTGTGCTGAGACTCCCTGGATAAAATGGGAAGCATGGGCACATGGTGCCACTTGCTGCACGCCTCCCCTGAGGCATGAAGGTGGGGGGGGTGGGCTGCAATTCCTCTGGGCTAATGGCCTTAAAACCAATTCACCACCAGTGGGACTTTTCACTGCCCAGTGATTTGTTTGGGCTGTGGGTTTGTTCTTTCACAGACTCACCATCTTCATGCATCACTTGGCCCTTGGGTGAGTTATTTCACCTCCGTCGAGGTGCCACTCCTGCCTCCTTCGGCCACCCTCTCTCTTTAGTCATGTATTTCTGAGGCACTGTCTTTTTGCAGTGTGTTTGCAGAGGCAAACAGGGAAACACTGAGTCCAATTAAGGTCTTCAGGTTTTCCTCTGTGCAGCAATAAAGCATGTATGGGGCCCATAAAAAACAGTGTAAGACCCATTTCTTTAATGGCAGTAAATCCCTATTGAGTCAGAATTGGGTCAAGCAGGTGGATTATGGCTGTATGTCCCTTAAAGTAATAATAACAGTACTGGGAGGAGGTGTTTTATTGAAACTATACTTACAGTTTAACATAGTTGACTCTTCTGGTTTGGATGTGGGGGTTTTTTTGTGGTGAGCACTTGTGTGCACACAGCTAGCCAGAGGCAGGCTCACGGATGCATGCTGAGCATGCCCATGCATGCACATCAGCAGAGGTGCCAGTTCACAGCCAGTCTGCATCCTTTTGTTGTCTCTCAGACTCTGATGCTGCACTCAAACCCTCCCAGTCCTGCCGCAGTTTTAATGGGCCTCGTAATAAATTTTCACAGAAGCAACCACCAATACCTACAAAATATTAGCTTTTGTAGGGGCCCAAATGTTTTATTTCTCCCTCCGTTGGGCATGTTATTAATACGTGTCAGTGCAAATATCAACAGCTTCTCCATCATGTACATGCCAAAATATAATGGAAATAAAAGGGCTGAAGAGACAGCCAGGCATCCCTCTTTTATAGGCAAGCACTACTGTACCACACAGATTGAATGCAGTGGGGAAGAGCAACAAGAAACTCTGGTGCTGAGTAAGGAACAGAATATATTTTTCTCCCCTTTGTTTATTTAGTTTTAAGAGGTTAAAGTGGCATGTCTTCTTGTGTTTTGGGTTTTATTAAAAATCTTTGTTGTAATTTTTTTTAAGTAAGATCAAGACACAGAAGTAAAAAGATAATGGGGCATGTTGCCAGGCGGGATGACAGCACAGATGTGGAGGGTATACAGATTAATGTAATTTGTATGAGCCAAAGACTGTAACATCTTAATTACTCATCTTAAGGTCTCAGTGATTATGCCAATTGCTCAAAAACATCAGAAAAAAATGCCTTCCCATGGGATAATGTGGAGCAAGGCGGGGATGCTACATCTTTAAAGGTTAAGTGACTGCAACACCTTTGTGAACTGGAGCCTGAGTCTGCTCACACCAAACAGCAGCGCTGGAGCCCTGCGGGAGCTCACTTCTGCTGACACTGCTTCTTCCTCAGCAAAAATCATAAGCCCACTGTGCTCCCTCTTCTAGACCCTCAGCCTGAGGGTCAGATTGAGAAAAATGGTTCCTCTGAAATGCCAGTTACTTGCAGCATCAAAGCAATACTCAAATGAGCTTGTGCAACCTGCAGTCTGCTCATAGTCATTAACACCTGACAGCTAGCAGCGTTTGCAGTGCTGGTCTTGCTTAAATGCATGGAGCTGACTGTATCCAAATCATTGCCATGCGTGTTTGTCTGCATCTTTCTTGCAGAGTCCCCAGGAATCCTCTCTTGTTATAAGTAGGGAAATGACCATGGCTCCTCTACAGTAACAGCTGAGCTTCTGCAAGACAAAATGGCACCTCCAGTAAGCTGTGTCAGTGAGCCATAAACTGATATGATATGGGCATCCATGTGAATGTGAAGTAGCTGAAGTTTGCTCAAGGTACTTGTATGGAAAAGTACTGGAAATGTTGCTGGGTCAACTGTTTTTGAGAAAAGACAGGTTCAGTTTCCCCTTCATTTAGGAATTCATGAAAACGTAGCTGAAAAATATGGTGAGGTTTTTTCACGGTTTAGGTATTTTCATTTCACTATCATTTTCCAATTCCTTTCACCTTTATTTTTGTATTTTTCTTTAACACTTGTAAATTCCCAAGGATGCTCCAGCTCAACTACAAAAGATATCTGGTTTTAGCAGAAGAAATTATCTTGTTCCACTCCCTCCTCAAGAATTCCTTTTTTGCTTGATAGCAGGGGGGAGCTGTTTTTCCAGTGAACCAAAACTCCATAATTCACACAGTAATTCTACTGGCTGCTATAAAAATAGCCACATCTTCCCAGTGGATTAAGCTGTCTTGCACACCAGACTACCCAGTCCGGATCGCTGCCAAATTCTCTATTTACATTTCCAAACTAGAATCTGTTTCTAATACATTTTTATGGGGAGTTTTGACCCTTTATATTTATTGTTAATGAGCTTTCATCTCTATAATAGCCTTTCATCCCAAAGGATCCTGAAGAGTAACTGTAATAACCTGGCATACAAAATATACACAGAAATCAATTTACCCACCATTGAAATGTAGCCACGACTGGAGGGGTTGAAAATAAGCAACTGTTTAGCAGTAACTTGTTCAATGCTGCAGTGCTGTTTCCATTTGAGTGACAGGCTGAGCTAAATGCCTGCACTGGCTGTTGTTCAGGTGAGCGGGGTTCACCCATAGGCCTGCAAGGCAGATTGCAGAGAAGATAGTGACTGTGAGGGCTTGGGAGCTTGGGTTTTTGGGTTGTCCAAAGGCTGTGCGTGGGTAGCTGCGTGCTTATCCACCAGGGAGATGGTACTGGTGGAGCCTCCAGCATCAGTCTCTGCAGAGACCTGGTGTCACTGTATCGCCCAGCTGGAAAGCTGCTGACACAAGCTGGCATTGTTGCTGGGCATCGCTCCTCTTGCCACAGCAGACAGTACCTGCCTCGGATGTGTACTGGGTTGCTGCTTAAAGCAACCTGCTGGCATGCACCTACAGACTCTGAAGGCAAGCTGGGCTTGCTGTGACTTTGCAGCCCCATGTAGCATGAACTTGACTTTTTTTTAACCCCAGGACTGTGAAAGGCTAGACTCCCCTTGGTCATTTGCAGCTGGTGAACATTGGCCTTCCATAAGCTGTGCTGATGGAAGAGGGCAGGGGAGCTATAACTAAAAATGTCACCATCAATCACTGATTGCCACGGGGCAGCCTCGGCACATGGTTTGTCTAAAACGCCACTGCCCAAGTGGTGTAAATATTTTATTAATGGCTGCCTCAGTTTGCAGTGTTTTCATTATTGCTCACACCAGTGGTGCTCACACTTTGTATTATCAGCGAGGGAAGCCACAGGGCATCTTATTCCTGACCCCCTGCCCCTGTGCTAATGGGAGCTGCCAGCAGCTCCAGCAGCCCCTCTGCGCAGGCAGGAGCCCATGGTGGAGGGAGGTGATGCACATCCCCAGCAGACAGCTCAGGCTCAGGCAATCCTGCCATGTCAGAGCAGGGCAGGGCACTGGCCACGCCAGGATGAACTGTGTAACCTGCCATTAAGAGGCTTTTCCATTTCCTCTTGCTCTGCTTTTACCATTGTCAGTCTGCAGGACAAAAGCCTCCTCAGCACTCACCCTGCCCAGCCTTTCTTGGTGATGAGAGGTTCAGGCATAAAGCCACTGCATTTATCACCTTCCTGTACTTCAACTTGCTGTGGATTATTTGCCATGATGGAGCGACCCACAACCCATCAAATGACTTGTCATTCACCCTTCTGAGTAAAGTAGCATTCTCAATCAAAATTATTTTCTCTTTTTTTGCCCCTCAAAGGGCACCAGTCCAAGTGAGAAGGGGAGCTGAGTACCAGAGACCCTTGACTTTAATGGGCACTAACCCAGTGCTCTCAGTGAGCTCTCTGTAATGTTCCTGCTACTGCTGGCATTTTAAGAAAGCAAAGGCCATAGAAACGGCAGAGTCTTCCCTTCCCCCATTCCCTCCTGTAAGTCATTTTCTCTGGCCTATTTTACAGGAACTGAAAATCTATTAGAGAATAGCTTAATCCAGTTTGACTGTAATAATTAGGGTGCTTTAAAAAAACCCTGACTAATCGTATAAAATGTGATTGTAGACAGTTCAGTGCACGACCCTTACACTTATCACTTGAGGTATTACCAACCAGAAACAGCTGGCAAGCATGGAGGAGGATAAAGGGGGGGGAGAATCACATGCAAAGGGACAGAGACTGGTCCTTTTCTGATCTAGTAGCAGAGGCATTGGCAGCATCTTGAGCTGCCTTTCTAACATGTATCCAAAGCATGAAGTGACCTCCAAGACGCTGGATAGATACCTCCTTTTTTGCCAAGGCTGTGCCCCACCAGCCACGGTCCAGCCAAAGGCACAACCTTTTCTCACCCAGTTTTTGCAGGCAGCCCAAGAGGATGCAAGTTAGTGGTGGAGTGATTAGTGATTCCCCTCGGGGCACACGGCAGTCAGCAGATGTTTGTAGCAACAATGGGCAGCTTTTCCAAAACAAGACAGTCTGTATTATACAAGCATGATATAGTGCTTTAGGGTCATGGAGTTACCACAGAAAAGCAGTGCTTTTTGATACCAGTCCTGTCTTGTCTGATAGCAAACTCTTGTTTCTCTTGCTCTCAATCTTTCTCATGCTCCAACAGCCACAATTTCTTCCCTCCCTTTTTGAACCTAGGCAGGGGAGGCAGCTGAGTTCCCATCACAGCATCACCACAGCTTCAGTGAAGCTGGGTTTTTTTTTGTTTCCACATGTGCTGTCAGTCTTTCCACAGAACTGCTGCCTGTTCAGGATGCCATCCCTGCAAGATGAGCTTATTCATGTGCTGACACTTCTTGTTCATCCCTTCCTACCACTCCAGCTAGGACAAAAAAAAAAAAACAACCCATACCAGGCACCCATCTCCTGCATGACTGTCTCAGAAGAGAAATCAACTCTTCCAGTCCCAATGGTCCACAAGCATATCTTGGTGGAGAATTCAATACCTGAGCCCATTGCAGCAATCTAGTATAATGGAATAGATCACCCAAAGGCACTTATGTTTTAGCACAGTCAGATGCACTTACGTTTTAGATCAGTCAGATGAAGAGGTTGGAGCTGACTTGACTTGGCCATCACATAAATGTTGGGAGAAGCCCAGGGAATGTTCTTGTTCATCTGTACCATTCAGTGCTGAGCCTGAGCCCTCACCCAAGCACTAGCTCACAAAAGCACTGTTCTGTAGAGCCAGTCAAGAGCTTTAGACTTCATAGAGAGATGAGAGCCAGGATGAGACTGTACTATCACCAATATGCTACTTTAATCAGCATTGAAAACCTATGATCAACCTTGAAGAAGGCTTTTAAAGACTGAAATAAGATGTACTACCATTCCAATTTACTCTCTCTCTCTGTGATTCAAACACACGGTTGATCTTGGAAGCTCTACTGTAGCTTGTACAAAATCAGTAATAACATTCACAGTAATGGAACTTGCAGCTGGAGTTGGGTTGTTTGGTTTCTTTTGCTCTCCCATGAGTCTTCCTTGAGTCTTTTTTTCCATTCCACTCCATACAGATGTTGATCTTTCCTTTATTAAATAGGAATGGTTATCCCAACTGACTCACTTATCTAATAATAGCTAGAACCTTTTAATTCAAATTATTTGATTCTTGGGTATTTTAGATTAAAGTAAACATATGGTTAGAGTATTACTGGGAAAGTGGCAATAGAAATACCATGATCAAATTATCCTGTGACTCAATTCTGCAAAGTGTGCCGAATCCTTTTTAATACATTTCACAAGTACTTGGTGGTGACCTCTAACACCAGAGTGGTTTCTCTCCTACAGTAGCTCAATTTCACAACTCTGAATACACTTCTTTTTTTTGGAAGGAAACTCATCCAAATGATTTTATAAACTGTTCTTTAGCCTTTGGGAATGAGCCAATTTAATGGCAGGGTATCATTCCATTTCAAAGAGTTGAAGGATTTGAGGAAATACAATCTGCTTTCTGAACAATGTGAGATGAATACCGTTGTGGTTTTGTTAAAAACCAAGCTGCAGAGTTTGGATACAGAGCTCAACTTTTTCAAAGTTCAGCTGTAGCTCTTGGTTTGTCAGCTGTATTTCCCTGCAGTGCTCCCTTTTGTAACAGCCCTTCTTACAGAGCCTGCTCCAGCACACAGGAACACTTCCAACAGGAGAAGATGGCAAAGGAGACATTGCTGCCAGCCAAAGTTTCTATCATTCATGGGCCTTAAAATGAGAAGGGAGGGGAGGTCCCACTGTAAGGTCGAGACTCACCAGTAGAAGCTCAGCTTGGTTTTAATCACTATTTGTCTACTTGCAATTGAAAAATGCTCAGGAACATACGGACTAAGCCCCCAGCCATTAAAGGGGAAAACAGCAAGCCCTGAAAATGCCTTCTGAAAGTCAGTCACCTTGAATCTTGTGCCAAGGCACAGTCTTCACTGCAGCCACACTCAGCAGCACCAGGCACACATACATTGAACCCACCACCTCCCAGACCACCCCACACAAGTAGCCAAAAAAACAACCTGCTGGAGCCACAGAGTCGCTCAGTCACATCTAGCTTTATTTTAATCCCGTCAGAAAAGTTCAAGAATTACACCAAAAAATACTTCAGTCTCTGCTACCTACTGACAAAAAATACACCACAAAATTATAAACTGTTCAGTGGTTTGCTGGAGTTTTGATTGTTGTTGGAAAGGGTGGTTTGTACATTTTGAGTGAGGAATGAATTTACAGGTGAAGGGGAAGGAAGGATAGGAAATCAGACAATGGCATTTGGCACTACATTTTTAGCTACACTATACAGTTATTTATCATGATGCCTGTTAGGACTGAGGAGTTCTGCCCTCATTTACACCCTCTAGTGTCTGTGTATGCAAAATGGAGGACAAAACTGCCCAATGCAGGGGAAAAAAGGGACAGTTCCTAATTTCCATTCCAGTCTAGCCACAGATCTGAAAAAGCAGCCTTAGTCAAATGTGAAGCTTGCCTTCCCTGTTGCTTTGCAGCAATGCTTGCAGCTCTGAAAAAAAAGAGAATCTTTTTTTTTTTTTTTTTTTTCTATAAAACCCACCAGTCTGCGCTAACCTCACATGCCATTAGTGGGGACAGGATGTTTTACATTGGCCAGGACTGGATTAAGCTTTGGGGTCTGCTGTGTGTTTGCAAGCTGAGATTTGATGACCCTTGTACTCTGAGAGCATGCTATAGCCATCCCTCTCTACCTAGAATGACATTAAATACTGAAGTACTTGAAGCTGAAGGAGGGAAGCAGGAGCACCCCATTTCAAGGGTGGAGGGAAAAACTACTGTTCTATGCTATTAGCACTTTTGAGAGGCTCCCCAATTCATAATGGCATTTTTTTGTCTCTAGGTGGTCCTCAGGACAGAGATCCCAAAGGATGAAGCCCCATGTAAATTGCCAAAGGTCACACAGGCAATCCGTGCCAGAAGCAGAAATAAATCCCTGATCTCCTGACTCCTGGTCCTGTGCTCAGAAGTATATTCATGACTTCCTACAGTAGCCTCTGTCTGCTACCATCCTGCTCCATATCCAAAAAGCAACCAGGAATTTAGCCTCAGAACCCAGCCAAGATCACCAGCACTGTGGCAGCTCATTAAAAAGTCCTAGATCTCACGTGATTAATTTTGGCCACTGCACAGGGGTGTGTGTGCGTGTGTGTTTGCGCACATGTATGGTTGAGAGAGGAGGGGATGCTTGTATTTCTCTGTCAGCAAATGAACACTGATGCTAGATTCAATCTGAAAGCAAAATATCCCCCCCTGGCAAGCTGAACAACATCACAATGTCTTTATAACAGGTTCTTTCTACCCCTCTCTCAAAAACATTTTAGCTGTTCCTTCACTGCATGTTAAGCCTCTATCACAGCTTTCCAGCAATAATAAAACTTTGCAGGATCCTCTTTGCTGCTTCTATCCTCTCTGGCTGTTTATCTAATTTGCTTTTTTTGTTTTTTAATTTCTTTTTCTAACAAATAGTTAAGCAATGATTTAAAAATATTTTTACATTGTAAGGTACAGTCAACATCAAACATGCCTTTGTACAAGAGCTCGACTCGGTTACAAATCAACGAGAACAATGCACAAAAAGAAATATCCATTAAGATGACTCCTGCACTTGGGCTTTACTTATTCCTGTCATGCTGTTAGCACAGCACCCTCAGCTAGAGCAATGCAGTATAGACATGGTGTTGTCCCCCCACCCTCCCACTTCGCCCATCATCACAGGTTAGCTTTAATGACCTTCTGTCTTGGCAGCCTTGGCTTCGTGGTTTACGGATCCTGAAGACAGCCAGGGCGATACAGCCCGGGAGCTGGTCTGCTTGGCCATGCTGTAGTGGCTGATGACAGTGTAGAACCTGCCCCGGGAGTTGGAATCCTGTGCAGAGTAGTACGCATCCAGTGAGGCTGGGATGCACCGCTTGTGCTGGAAAGGGGAAAAAGGCAAGAGGAGTAAAAAAGGGTCCCATCAGCTTCAGGCTCTCGCTTTAAAATTCTCAGGGTTAGCTGTTTGCATGGATGACGTTTGACTCAGACTTGCTGCAGCGAGAGCATCTGCTGCACAGCCTCCACTGCCTTTCAGCACCGTGGGAATGCACAAAGTTGAGAGTCAGGCAGCAGTCTTCAAAACCTGTTGCTATTGGCAACCCTGATTGCAGGCTGATTTCATCCATGGATGGGAAATGGGGACTGTAAAATGAAGGTCTGACTGGTTTGGTATGTTACTGGCATGCACAGAGACTAAGGCCACTTGCTGGAGTCCTAGCAGGGCTGGCTGAGTGGCTCTTATCTCATGCTGGTCTGAAAGCTCTGTAGAGCGAAGCCCAGAATTAATCCTCAGACAAGTAGAGAACAGGCAGAGGCAGAGTAAGCTGCTTACATGCTGCTCTCTTACAGTCTGTTATTGCTGATCTGTGGGATGACCACCTTGGTTGGGGGTGGTAGGAAGCACAGCCCAGCTGGCCAGCCCTTGTCAGAGCTTCCTGTCTCTGCAGACACTGCCCACGCATCTCCACTGCACTAGTGTGGACACGTGTGTGCTAAGGATTGCACAGATAACTCACTCTGCAACAGCTGTAAAAAAGCAATCAAATGGTAACTAATGTTGGGCTGGGTGGTATTCACTGGAGTCAAAGTAGCACCCAGGGCACAAAAGACCCCAGGTACAATTATTATTCAATTCTGAGATACCTCCAACTCCCAGCTCAATGTGACTAGCTGAAATATGAGTCCAAAATATTTTCAGAAATTCAGGTTTGGATGTGATTCTGAACATCACGACTTCTTCCTAACTTCATCTTTATATAACCTAAGAGAATAATTCACAACTACTAATATATCAACATCCTTACTCTATTTTCCAGCCCACAGACTATCCCCAGTGTGGTCAAGTAAGGGGTCAATGAACTACTTTGCAATGGTGTTTTTTTGTTTGTTTGTTTGTTTGTTTGTTTGTTTGTTTTTGGGTTTTTTGTTTGTTTTGTTTTGTTTTGTTTTTGTTTTGGTTTTTTTTGTTTTGTTTTGTTTTTTAAATTTTATTTTTTACATCTCAACAAACCAGGCAAATAGTTCTCTGTGAATATTCAATATAAAATCACTGAGCAGCAGGATTTTATCCATAGTTACATGGTTTTGTTCCTGATAGAGGCTCAATAGCACCTAAAAATGAACTACATGGGCAAATTTGGATTTCTTTCACCCAGGACACATGTGCCAGCACTCTGGGAGTTTGTTTTGCATTAAAATGTATGCCAGTAAACCTGTCACTTGAAAGTGTGGGAAGCAAACACGGGATTCCAGCTGCAATAAATCCATTCACAAATATGAGGAATTGTTCCTGAACATCTGTCTGTAGTGTTCACCAAATGCTAATCCCAACAATTACAGTGTAACAGTAGCTGACGGAGGCAGATGCAAGTCCACATTTCTCATAACACTTTTCCCATTTCAACACATTCTTGCCAAATGTTCTGTTTGGCCTGGTCAAAAAAAGCAGACTAGACTGTAACCATGTAGTCAATTAGAGTCTATCATTATCTCAGGCAATTCATCCATCTGAAGTTTCTTACCTTATAAACAAATCCATCTGGGCAACTGTGGTCATAAGTAAAGGCTTTGTATACCACAAGAAACACTATGCAGGCAAGGAATGCAAGAGCCAGACTTATGAGAATAGTGACCTACAAAAGAGGGATAATATTACTCTACATATGTTAAAATGGCATATGAGCAACCTCATAATTAAATGACTTATAGTAGCAGCCATCCTAACAGACTGCAGTCTTCACTCCACTGTGCAGTACTTAACTAAGCATGGTAATTGAATGAACGCTAGATCCAATAGCCCTGAATTCTCACAGCATTTCCACACCCTCCCCAGACCTTCAGGAATGCACATTCCTGTGTTTAACCCCATGCAAATGTATGGCTTTTGCAGAGGCATTTGATGTTCTCGGTGGCTTTGTGTTCCCATGTTCTCAGCTGTTCAAAGGCAGCATCACCTTCTGGCCCAGCAGGATCTGCCAGCAGCCAGAGTTCACTTTCAGGGTCTAACCTGTGCAGAGAAGATCCTTTATAACCATCCTGCTTTTCTGATAGCAGAGGTAGGTGGGCAGGCAGGGAGACTGAAGCCTTTGTAGCACACACCCCTCTGTGCCAGAAGACGACCTATGCAACACAGGTAAGTTGTACCTCAAGTACCTCACAAAAGGCAGGAAGGGAGAAAGGGAACTTCACTATTTATCAAAGCTGTAAAAGGAGAATACCTCAACCGCCAACAAACTCTACAATGTAAATCCCACAGCATGTCCAAGAGCAGATGCCAGTGTTGGAGCTACCAGACACAATACTCTCTTTGGGGGACTCAAATATTCCCCCTCTCCTAATCTCCAAGCACATTACTTTGCTACACCATTCTGTTTCTTCACTGTACCTTCCTCCTCTCCGACCCTTTCAGGTCCCTCTTAAATTGCAATTTCAACAGCAAGTTTCTTGAGACAATTCAGATGTCTGGACTGAGGTCCTGATCCCTGATATTAGCTGAGCTGTGTCCTCCCTAAGGACCAAGCAAGGGCCCCAAATGCACTCTCATTCTCCCTTTCCCCAAAGCTAAGAAAGGTCCCAGCTGGTTAATTCCACAAACGCAGCATAAATGGCTCTGGATTTCTGCTGCCCACATTACAGCAGCCCATCCTGTCGAGCTGCTGTCTCACATGGATCTGCACTGGCATGAAAAAGATAACATGTTCCCTGGGGCTCCCGTGTTACCATGCAAACTAAAGTTCCTAATCAAATAAACCCACAGAGATGATGGGGGTGGGAACAGCAGTAAGGGAAACATTTAAAGCTGTTGCATGGGCAGCAGCATGGTCAGGAAGCTGTAGCAGCTCCCCAGCTTGATCTGGCTCGCTGGGACTCAGCACCAGCAGCACACATTTTTCAGGACGTTTGCCTGCATGGGGAAGGGGCTGCAATGTTTCTGTGCTTGGTGAGCTGTGAGAGCTCAGGCTGAGGAAGCTCCTACAGCAAAAGTTTGAGGTCAGGCATGAGTTTACAGGAGGCACAGTGATCAGTGAGGCTTTTTTCCAACCCACAACCTCAATCTCTTTGCTTCAGAATCCCACTTTCTCATCATGGCACCAGAAGCCAATCCCAAGGCTGCTCATTTTCCCTGGTCACATTAAAAGCCATTCACCACAAGAACCACAATGGTAGATTTCTCTGACCCAACACATCCAGTTCAAAACTCAGGAAAGAGAAGTGGGGAGACTATATCTAGCAGGAGAGATTAATAAATTCATTGTTAAATCAGAATATTTTAGAAAAAAATGTAAAAAGCTAAGAAGATTGGTCACTGAAGCCCCAACCTGCCTTTTACAATAACTGTTCATATTAACCTCCTCCTTGGGGCCTAATCTGATGCAAAATGGGTCAATTAAGCAAAAGGCAGCTGGAGAGGGAGCAGCACTTACTGCTGGATCTTGTAAAAGAACCCATGTAAAAGAGTCCTGGTGTGCTGAAATGGTAGCTGGTGGAAAAGGACTACACTTGTATAAATTGCACTGGTCTGACCAAGAAAATGTGGGCTCCACCTCCTCTCCATCAAAGCACACTTGCCTGCAGGTTTGAATAGAAATATTTCAGAATGGCTTTATGGTAGCCCTTGGGTTCTCAGCTGGGCAAACCATATCACTTTTCATAGTGCTGAAGAGGAAGAAGTCTCACTTGGATTTAAGGGAGATGGAAATGGAATTTGCCATGATTTCTGCCCCTAAAGAAGTTATCTGACACCTGAAAAAAAATGTAAAAAAAAAGTCACTTTGAAAAAGTATAGTCAAAAGGAGAGACTTCCTGGGTTAGGTATGACAATACTGTCTAATTCTTCCAACAGGAGACCTGGGAAAAAAGACACCTCTCCAAAAAGACCCACCACAACCCAACTCTGTCAGACAGCGTGGAAGAGCATTTCCCTCTGTAGAATACATGTTCATCATCACTTCCCATTGAAAAGGGGAGAATGTTAGACCTGGTACATCCTCCAGTAACAAAGATGACGATGACTCAAGTCCCCCTTTGAGGTTATTCTGAAGACACTAAAGCAAAACGCACATCTTGCTCTACCAAACCCAATGCTTAGAGGGCAGCCCTGGCTAGAAATTCAGAAAATAAATACTCAGCTTTCCAATTTGTTTGCTCTGTCCTAAATACAATCTACAATGAAAGGAGAAATCTCGCTTGGGTTACACTGAAGGAACAAACCTGTGTTCAGGGCAAAGGAAGAGACAGAGGGCAATGGAATTAGACTGAATCCATAGAGCGTAGCTCCATGAGAAAGTACCTCTTGTTTCTGAGGAACAGGCATCTGCTCACCCTCTAGCTTTCTTTAGTAAACACAACATTCATCAGCAGGGCTAGCAACAGCTGCACACCAGCAGGACACATACAACCTGGGCTATGATTCCTCCCACCCTAACGTCTACCTGGTTCCTTCCTCTCCCTCCACATCAGTGTTTCATCCATCCCAGAGAAGCTTGTTTGGGCTGACTGCATGCAGAGAAGAGGCTGTGAAAGGGGAACACCCCTTAACTGTCAGATATCTCCCTCACCCAGAATGACTCTATGTCTGCCTTCCCCCAGCATTGCCACCAAGTTGCTTTGAAGGCTTCTCCCCATGAGCCAGTTAAAATGGCCCAGTTCTTCCTTTAGCCTACAGAAGAAGAAAGAACCAAGCTGTCTGGAGTGGGAATGCATGTCTCTTCTTTTGTTAAATCCCACGTACAGGCACAGCCTATGGGAATGACCATCAGTAATGTGATTTGACTGGTTCCATCCCTCTTGTCTGCTCACTGAGCCCCTAAAAACAATAAATTCCCCTCTGCTCTGTCGCTTTGCTCTGGCAAAGTGCTGACGCCCAATTCATGACCTCCCAGGAGCAGGTCTCTCTGCTGAGCTCTCCCCTCCCTCCAGGGTGTAATTGAGCCCATTCTCACCTCCCTCCTGCCGTTTCACGCACTGGCAAAATTACAGCATGACACAATATTACACATGATGATACAGAGTGTAAAATTGCTCTGGGATGAAATGTCATGTAAGATGTTAAAACCCAGAGGAAAGGGAAGAAAAATTCACCCCCCAGATATTTTGGCACGACAGAACTAAGATCTACCTCTCTAGCTATTCCAGGGCATACAGAGCTTCATTAACATTCAAACACCAAAGAATCACAGAGCTGCAATACCTAATAAACCTCCACTTTTTTTTATGATTAACATGAACCTTGGCAGTCTCTAAGCAATATAAACACTCACAGAGGGGAAATAAAATTTAGTGAGCAGATAAAACCTAGAAGTGCTGCAGGCATCAATCTGTCATGTGTGACTGCCTGAATGAGTAAAAGAAGGGGGGATTTGCCGCCCTTTCCCCAAAGTCTTCTATGATTCCCAAAGGTTTCCATAAGAGGGGAGTGTCTGCTGGAATGGAGAAGACAGAACATTGTTATCACACCAAAAAACTCCCCAACCCCCACAAAACGTGGGAAGAGGCCCCTAACATTTGTTTAAGATGATGTCAAATTCCCACCAACAGCAGTGCACTTGGCTGAGTTCTTCCCCACCTTTCCAACAGATTAAGTACATCTTGCATTTTTCACAACAGCGTGGATTAAAAAAGATACATCCTCATCAGGCAACAGGACCTAAACTGCCATTAAATTTTGCTCCAGTGAGACGCTATCTAATGGCAGTAGTGTTCCAGTTAACCTAATTTCCATCATGTCCACTGAAGTATCCTTCCTACTCCCTCTGACTTCAACAGCTGCCCATGTGGTCCTTTTTTTTTTTTAATCAAAAATTCCCCTTTTCCCTCTCTAGCTACAATGTAAAGCCTTATTTAAAAGCAAACTCAAGAACAATGCCACATCCAAGCAGCAGGTCATTCTTTTAACAGCCTTTTCCACTGCAAGGTTTCTACATTTTATTCCCTATTGTTTTCCTTGGCAAAAATGTTATGGTTCGTGCTCTTAGTATTGAGAGGGTGTGTGCCCTTCACTCCCCATGGAAGGCAACATAAGCGGGGAGCTGCTGGTCCCTCCAAAAACTGAGCCTTAGGGCCTTTGACAGCAATACTGAGAACTTGATGAGCTACAGAGCCTGCAGGGAGCTACAGACCAGTGTTGGGCTGGTAATGTCTGCTACACAAACCAGTGAGGTATTCCACTACCCGAGTCCTGGAAAACCTGAACTCTCTGGAAATACCTGGAGGAAAAAAGGAAGCAGAGAAAGGCAGATTCTGAGCAGAGGTCGATGGGAACACTAATGCATAAAGCACATATGCAGAAGGAAGGATTTTCAGGCAGGAGGTGGGGGAAGGGTCTGTCAGCAGATGGCAGTTGCCTCAAATTTATGCACTGTTTGAACTGAGTTGACAAATATTTTTTTCCCCAGTGGAGATGGGATGCAGACAGCTCTCCATTAGTATTCAGCATCCAACCTGAGCTGGTGAGTTGCTAGAAGTGTGGTTTTCTTCCCACTTACATTTCTTGCATTAGCAGCTGGGGGAACATAACTTAGAATCATGGCCCTGGTGTCAGAGCTTGTCATTCCACCTTTATGTTTTGTTCACAGGGTCTGCTGATGGTTGTCACACACTGCAAAGACTCAGCATAAAAATGGTTAAGAAAAATTGGATAGGGAATGAAAATGACACGGGCATTCAAACACAAGCCACCTCACAGGGAAACACAGAAGAAAACATCCTTCAAAACTGCAAAGTAACATCATTTGAAGAAGCAAAGGGTTGGGGTTTTTTCCTAACCCTAACCACAATTAATCTGTGAAATTAATCACAATTAATCTAACAATTTTACTCTGCACAATGTGGTTGGCAGAAGGAACTCAGTAATATTCCAAAAGGATGAGACATTGATATGGAGAGCCACATGGCTTGAAGTAAAGCTTAATAAATCAAAAGGCATTGCCCTGGTTTTCCCCACCAAGTTCTCTTATTTGATGGCATTTAGACTCAGAGCCACAAAGGCAGTCAGGTGTCTAAATCTTTCATTTCTTACAGGTCATTTGAATTAGTAGACACCTTCTGTAGGCTCAGGTGTCTTCAGAGGGGTAAGAAATTGTCCATTTTGGATTTTCACACATGCTTTGACACATCTGCCTCTGGGTCACTAAAATGGTTTTCCAGATGAGATGGTCAGCTAGTCTGGTACAGCACTGCAATCCCTGTGCTCTACTATAAAGTGCAAACCCATCACTACTCATACTCAGGCAGTAGCTTCATCCTTTGCTGTCCAAAATTCATGTGGAAAATCACTGTGCTCCCCTTTCTTTGTGGGGAAAACAGCTGCATTCAGTCCAGCTTTGGAGGAACTCAGCAAGGACCACCTGCTGTTTGCAGATCAGGAATAAGCTCCAGGTGCCCAGGTGTCTGAAACCACCTTCCAATTGTCACCTAAGTGGAGCAATTCTCAGAATGCAATAAGATGATATAATGTATAACAATCTGTCTGAAGAAAACCACAGAGCACCTCTTACAAGCTCATGCAGCCCCTCTAAGAGGCAAGCAAGCAGGGGTTTTCATGAGTGTGGGTGGTGCTGCTTAGATATCCAGCATGATTCTTTTTTTCTAAACCTAGCAAACAAAGGTTTGACTCTGGACACCTTTCCCCCTGCTGAGAGCATGCAATATCTGTGTTTATGTACACTCAAAACAGGAGTACAAACAAGAAGAGGCCACAACCAGGAAAAGCATTGCTGTCCAGAGGAAAACAAGCCAGACAAGCAGCACCCAGAGAAGAGTTAACACTCCCAGGAGTGTAGAGTTGTGTGTCACTGTGAACAAGATCATTTTAATTCCCAGGTAAAGATGGAAAAATCCCTAAAATAACTTTACAAAGTCTTCCTAGTCTTAGCAGGTGCAACATGAATAAGGGACCTCAGAAGCCAGATGCCTCTGTCTGTTCCTGCACCGCAGTCTCATCCTCCTCACATTCAACTTTCTCAGGAAAGGATGCCACCAATACCATAGGTCTCCAAGATACCCTCAATGTTGCTGGGTATTAGAAATCTTTGTGACTTTTAATAGGCAATTCAGTTGACAAAATAATCTTATTTTTAATTTTCTCTTTCTAGAAGAAGAAAGACTGTGAATGAGGCAAAAATTGTTGTAAGCAAAATTGGCAGAAATTCTGTCAAGGCTGTTTTCACAGAAGGGTAAAAGAGCTTTGCTTTGATAGGCAACAAGGCTCTTTCCATAGTTGATGGCAATGCTATTATACTTGGAAAGCTATCAATCCATTGACAACTTGCATGCAAGAAAAAAAAAATAATCACAAAATCATCAATCCATTTGCTACAAAGCCAATCCTAGAGGTCCTGCTGCTGCTCAGTAGAAAGGTTTCAGCTGAAAGGGCATTTCAGTTTGTGTTCAATACTCATGATCTCATTATAAACATTTCTGCTTTTCACCTGCTGTAAGGACAGTAAAAAATTCAGGAGGGTAATTTTTTCCCCTTCATCCCATAACTTTTTCCATCTGATAATTAGATGTAAGATCGACAACATTAGATCTTGCCATGAAAGCTACAGCTACAGTGAAAGACCCCAGAGCACTTCCCAGCTGTCTCCCACCTGGATGCTAGGATGAAATCCAAGTGTGAACCACCCCAACATATGAATTCAGATTGCTACTGTAAGAAAACTGAGGCATGTCAGACAGGGAGGGAGCCACAGGCTGACAGGACAGTCAGATGGATTGACCAGGGGGATAAGGAGTCTGAAATACACCCCAAGAAGTGCTGCTCCACCGCTTAGACTTAGCCAGAGAAATGGTGTGGTGCATTGCCCAGAACACTGTTCCACAGACTGATCTACTCTGCAGGTAAAAATTATTTGTCTGCATGTCTTCAAAAATGGCATTTCACTGCTGATCGATAAAAATCTTTCTGCAATAAATTGGTGATTTTGCTGATTTTTATGACAAAAGCTTAGCCTCTGAAATTTTGAAAGGCTAACTGAAGTGACACCAGTGGGTCTACATATTTGCTTATTGCTGTTCAAGAAGATGTAGGATTTGTCCTTTGTTATTACAGCACAGCTGTACTCCAGATGGTGTCCAGATTCTTATGTAGCATCTCTTAGGAGAAGTTTTGTACAAGGGAAATGTCCTTGTCATGTATCAAAATCTTCAGAGCTGTAGGAAAATACTCTGTAGTGCTGGATGGCTTCTTAAGGGGTGGGGTTCTTTTGGTTCTTTACCTTAGAATTCATAACCATAAACCAATTTGGCCCCAATTCTACTAAGAACACTAAACACCATCCATGAGGGTGGTATAATCTTGGGGTCTGAAAACATCTCACATCTGTCTGCTATTTCATGAGTTCCTTTCAGCCCACACAGTCCAGCAATCTAAGTCCAAAATATCACAGAGAAAAGTGAAGGTCATTTCTCCAACTACTCTAAAGCCTCAAAGGTATTCATTAGGAAAAGCACTATCTCTACCTGAGCCAGTTTGCTATGCCAGCCATGTCCCCGTTGGCTCTGCCCATCTCTGCATACACCACCCCACCACAACTACACCAGTGAACCTCTCCAAGTTTGCAAATCTTAAAAAGAAATGTCTGTCTTCTGAGATGACTACGTACCGACCAGCAATTCATCTCTTCTGCACCTTGTAATACTGTGACTGCAGCACAAATGTGGAACAAGAACACCATGTTTCTAAGCAATTTGTCAAATAATTAAATTATGCACACAATAACTAGCTTGCTCAATTATATTAGCATGTCTCCATCATGTAATATAATTTCTAGTGGCTGTTTAGGCACTAATAGCCTCAGATCTTTTTAACTGTGTCTGGTGCCAGCTGTGGTCTGCATGACGTCTTTCTGTGCCAAGTTAAACCCCTTGAATGGAAAATTTCATGGCTTGGTTTCCAAAATTCAATATTCCTCACGGAAGTTCTAAAATGCCATTTTTAATAAGGATGCTTCCACCAGTGAATATTAGTAAATTTCCACTTGGGTAAATAAAAAGCTCTGTTTGGTTTGCTTTTTCTTTTTGCCTTTTAATGTTGTATTTAAAAAAATAAAATAAATAAATAAAAAAAATTCCTTCATCAGAATAGGCTCGTATATTGACATGCTAGAATACTGTTTCTAGGAACACCAAAAAAATACATGGCCTTATTGGCAGGCCAGGTGTTTAAAGGTCTTCTCCTGCAAGAATAGTTTCTTCCCTTTTTCAACTATCATAAGTCTTCCCTCCTTATTTCTGTGACTCTGCTACCTTCAGAAGAAAAAAAGCAAAAACCCAAAATGAAACAAGTGGGGTGACTCAGGAACACTTCTTAGAAAGGTGCCTTTCTTGCCAAACCCATGGTCCTAATAACACCTGACACACCATTTCATGAGCTGAGCAATGCTGAAAAAGGCTTTCTTCCAAATCACTAATTTGAGATGTTTTTTCAATCAATGGGATTGCAGCAGACAGATACATCATCTCCACAGCTAACCCTTCATCAGCAACATGCTGCAATTTCCCACTGTGTTGTGCAAAGTCTTGGCTGTGACAACTCCTCCAGTCACTTTACATGGGACACGACATGGATGCCTCAACTCATCAAGGGCCCTTTCAAAATCATTAACAGGAATGCAAGATATATAAAGTCGTCAATAAAATGTCTCCTTGCTTACCCTTTGACTGCCAAGACTCAACCTCTGAAGAGTCTCATACATGCAAAATCATCCCCTCTCCCCACTTCTCTCACATTGGATTTGGTGCAGGGAAAGCATTAGGAGCCCTGACTAAAAATGGGTCCAGGGATTAGCACATGGCAACAGACTTTGGAAAAGCAGACTGAGTTATTCTCTGCTGCTGGCTCGCTTTGACACCTGACACGCACTCAGCTCCAACTCCACAACTTCCTCCCCACTGGTACTCACAGACACTCCAGCAAGATCCACACGAAGCTGCAAGCATCTAAGCCCCCCAGATTTGTTTTTTTCTGGGCCCATGTGTGCAAAACCAACGAAACACCATGGTCATACAAGACCATCCCACAGCCAAGGATCCGGACAGTTTTAGGGAAAAGCTGAGATTCGCCTGCTTTAGGAAATTACCTTCTTCCACAGGCAGGGCAATTTTCAAAGCAAACCTTTCAGACTTGAGTATTTATGTGCTGGGCTAAGGGACAAAATGGTATTCCTCCAGGCATGTTTTCTTGTGGTTTTGCCTCTTCCATCACTTTCTTGGATATTTACCTTACATGTGACACTACCATTTTCCTCATCAGACATCAACAACAGAAGACTGGATTTTATAATGCCCAGAACAATTTAAGTTCTTTATATGCCAGGGCATGAGATAACTTTCCCCTTCCATTCCCCAGTCCCATGGACTTCTTAGATAAAATGAAATCAAATGTCAAGCTTGCACAAATTAAAACACCTTTGTTCAGTGCACTCTTGTGGTTAAATAAAAAAATTGGAAGTTTGTTCCTTCAAGGACGTCAAGATACTCACATGCATTTCAGCATCTATATCTACCACCAGGGGTCAGAAAATAAAGCTAATAATATGCCAGCATTTATGGTCCACTATGCACATTTCTCTTAAAAAAACATATTATGTGGGTGCTTTGTACAAGCACAAAGTGAGGACTTGGCGAGCAAAGTGTCCCCTAGGTAACTTAAGAATTAAAAGCCTTTCCATTTTAAATTAGAAATGTGGAGCTTTATTCCTGCAAATGACTTACAAAAGCTACTCTTTTAAAAACAAACAACAAAAATGAATCATCTAGTTGATTATCATGCCTTCAAAGGCATGAGGCCAGTTCCATTAGCTGTGGATCTGACCCAACAGGCTTAATACATCTGCAAGTACTAACAAGAGGGAGCTCAGGTCTGTTTAACATTCAATCAGCAGCCTGTGCTGCATTATAAATAGAGAGAATGAAACATTACACGGAGGGGAAAAAAAAAAAAAAGTATGAGTGAAGCATTTCACTTCCCTGATTATTATTTTTTTTTTTTAGCATTCAAAATGCAGTTCACAACAGCCAATAAACTTTTCCTTGGCTTCAGTCAGCTGAAAACTCTTTTCTCCTCCATCCCATCTGATCTCTTTTGCTACATTAGCCAAACTAGCATTAAATGTATTTCATTCCACCTCAACTGCTGATGAGAAAATTACCCAACAAACAGGGTTTACTGTGAGGTTGTAGAGGTACCAGACGAAACATGGCATTGTGTTGTTAGAGGCAAATATGCAGTGTAAGAAATCATTTAGATTAAACGGAAACTGCAATTACATTCTGTAATTAGCTGAATGAGTATCTCCATGTAGTTGCTTACGAAAATCTCTTTTAAGTATTTTGCTCCAAAGCAAAGGGTCAGTGGAGGTTTCTGCTCTGTAACTCCTTTCTTACCTTAATATATCTGGAGAATTGACATTCAGCAGGTGTACTCCACAAACCCTTAGTCATGTGAATATTCTCTGTGACTTCCATTTTTAGACATTTTCTGCAAGGCAATTAACTTTCTTCTTCTCTCCAAAATTAATTAAAGGAAAAAACTAAACCTGAACAAATCTCTTCAGCCAATTATTCTGTCAGTGCTCACAGGTGGCAAAGAAAAAAAATTGTGCTTTTCCTGACTTTGCAAAAGAGTATGTCTATGTATTTCTGTAAAAAAAAAAAAAAAAAAAAGAAAAAAAAAAAATATATATATGTATAAAACAAAACTTTAAAGAATCATCCATTTAATATATTAAGAAAAAGTCTTTATTTCTTTTCCTTTGCTTTTTTAT
>JANHGN010019907.1:184383-199266 GCA_024605025.1 Megaceryle maxima
TGAAAAGGGTTGTTTGACTACAAGTTAAAAGAATTTTTAAAAGGCAAAACAAACTGTTTCAATCAATCTTCACTGTGATTTTTTTATTCTTTTTAAACACAAATGTTTGAGAAGAAAAAAGATTCCAACTTGTTTTATTTCAATATGGGCTAGAAAATATTTTCATAACTTTTCCTAGGAAAAGGGAAACATGTCATGTTTCCTGCTTGAGATCTAGTTATGAAGGTATTTTCAAGCCTATCCTTAAAAAAAAAAAAAAAAAAAAGCATGCAGATAAACCTCTCTTTGACCTTAGTGATGAGTGGATTGTTATATTTGTTATGTCTTTACTGTCACCTTGATTCAGTTATTTTAAAATGAATACTGTTTGTATCAGAAGGTAGCAGAATAACTATTTCTTACCTTTAGTCTTTCTGTTACGCCATCAGTGAAACTGACTGTGAATTCAGCAATTTTGGGCACTCTGAGTTTTCCCTTGTTCTTCTGGTCAGGCTGATATTCTGTTCTTGTTTTCACGATTACCTGGAAAATAGCAGCACTTTTAAGGTTTCTGCACACAGTATACACTTTTTTTTGCTCTCTGATCTATAATTGATTTACATAAATATCTTTGAACTATAAATTAAACCAATCTCATCAAACTCTCAGAAAAAAAGAGAAACAGATTAATAGGCAGATACACAGACCTAGGACAGTGTGTTTATCACACTGAGTCTTAAAATAGATGACAGCAAAATGTTTGACACTCACTTTTGTTTAGGACTAGTCATTGAATTTTTATATCATATTCAACAGGCAGAACATACATAACTGCCCATCTTAAAGAAGAGCCTCACTTATTAAAAGCTCCATCCTAACAAGTTCCACTGAAGCCAATTTAAATTTAGGCCATTCGGTATTTCATTTATTCAGGCTCCAGATTATCAATATTAATCTCATCCTATCATCTTGGGTTTTCCCCAGAAGATCTCAGTGTCATTTGCTGACTAATCCAGGTCTTCCTAATCTTATAAAGATGAGGTGCCTTATGCCAATGGAGAAGTTCTAACTGGCTTGTAAAAGGGTACAGTCAAATTACCAAAATTGCATTGTCAATCTACACTGACTTTATGTGCAATCTAGAATGACACTAAATATTTTGAGTAAAATGCACCCACTGCAAACAGAGAAAAAAATAACACCTAATGCCAACTGCTTGCATCCTGGACAATCATCGGGGCTGTATTCTGTAACAGCCCCTCAGAGATTATATCATACATGAGAAACTTAAAAGACTACCCTTCCATAAGCCAATGCAGCTAAATTGTGTGGGGAGAGTGTGCTGCCAGCATAGCCACACTATCTTCCTCGAGCTGGAAAATGCAAGAGAGGACAACACGGCCTTCAGCACTGGCCGAGAGCTGGAGCTCATCCCTAGAGAGGCTAGAGAGGCTGTAGTTCAGCACACACTATCACTGTGCTTCTGCACAGGATTCCCAACCCAGGGACAAGGTCCACAAGGTGTACAACAGTTTGGTGTGGTTTGCAAGGCTCAGACAGGGTGAACATGGCAGGATAGAAAGAACATCAAAGCTTTTGATCCCTGGGCCAACACTTCCACTTTCTGCCTCCCATTCTGCACTGAAGGACTATGCAGCTGCCAGTCTTGCCAAGGTGAAAATGAACTACTCCAGGAGTGGTGACTGGTTCATATAAGCATGACAAGAGTGATCCTAAAGCTCTTTGTTAGAAACAAAAATTCTTGAAGGATTGAAAGAGATTAAGTGATGCACAAGGTTGAGTTACCAGCTAATGAAGAACTTATTTCCAAATGAAGATAACAAAGTCTAGTTTGGACCAAAGAAAACCTCAGGTATTTAATCCTCCCACACTTAATGCCATGTGAAAATCAGAGTGAGAGAAAATCAGTGAGGAGTCATAAGCCAATTTTCTGGATTCAAATGCAAATCATTAAAGACTGATGAATATTTACATCCTTCAGCAAATCCCTCTCAGTAATATTTATTACAGTAGCATTTGCTACATTAAGACCTGGGGAGAAGAGAGGACAAAGAGCCACCCAAATATATTTATATTAGCATTCTGGAACTCAGCATTTCTGATGACACAACACAGATGATGGGAAATGACACATGGGGACAAGCTTGACTTGGCAGGTTTGGTGTGAACCCTACTCTGAACCTACTACTGAATCAAACCTCACTATGTTCTGAAATGCAGTCCAGCACACTGTGGACATAATAAAGCAAAGCTCCCTTTCCAGCCAAGACAAACTGGCACAGGTTAGTTCAAGTTATGAACAAGCAATAACCTAATTTTATCACTCAAAAGGAGTCAAGTGCACTCAGGACTCCATGCAGCTGGCCCCTAGCCTTCCAGTCTTCTTGCTGGCCTTTTATAAACCCAGTACAGTAAATGAGAGTGCCAGCCATCAACACCTGCCAAACAGTGTTCAGAAATTACACTCATTCTTTTCCAAAACTACCAGAAACAATATCTAATTCTCCCGTATTCATGTGCTTGCTGCTTGATATAAATCTTAGTTTCAGGAAAAAAAATTAAATATATATGCAGGCTTTTCCACAAACTCTAACATTAGGTCTTAATGAAGGAACTTGAAGCCAGAATATGAGAAAAAAAAATAAATTAAAAGCCTTACTTCTAGATATATTTAATTTCCTTCCATTCTTTGTCATTATCACCAGTTTTCTTATGGGTATTTTTTAGTTGTTGTTACATTTAACTGATATCCAATAAGGAGGAAAGTTTGATCTACGCTGTCTACAGGATACTGCATGAGACTGAAAATAAACCCACACAGCCCTTCACAAGGCATCAGATTCAAGTCCAGTAGCACTATCACTTCTGTGAATAAATAAGCTCACTCAATCCCCAGCCAGATCTGAAGCTACTTGAAACATAATTTGCTGACTGTGCCAGCACTGAAATGTGAGTGTGCACAGAGCCACAGTCATCCTGCTGGGCAGTGTTTTGCAGAGGTATCAAAAAGCTTTAGTAAAGGAGGTAAGAAGTACCTTTGCTAAATGCTTTTTGGCATTGCAAAAGCTAAATATCTGCTCTCCAGAAGTATCTTTGTCAGACACCTGGTGGAATTACTCAGCAGAAGAAAGAAAGGGCAGTCAGTCAGGTCTCCTCTTTAAAGAAGAGCACAGAAATAAAATAACAAACAGGAAACAGAAAACCTGTAGCGTGTGGGTAGCTTTCAATATTGTGGCAGTAACAATAAAAATGCAATTTTACTGAGGGCATGGGCTACACACTTTGAAGAAAAGAGCTATCTCTTGTTTAGTCCACTACAGTCCAAGTTAATAATCCTGAGCATGGATCCCACTTTTGCATCAGCATTCACTCCCTCTCCATCCAACAAGCTGCCACCAGGATGCCCACGCAAAGGCTTCTGGAAATTGAGTTCCGTTCATCACACTCTTTGAGCCTTCTGCACTAGTGAGACCACCCCAGTCAGGGCTACCTTAGCAGTGTCCAGAGCCCGGAGTGAACACTGTCAGATGATAATACACAGACACATAGACACCGCCCCACACAGGTTTTAGCTACACTGACAGCTCCCTGAGTGCGTGTCAGTTGCAAGTATCTCTGAAACAAGCTTAAACAAGAGCTGGTTGAAACCCAAAAGAACTTTTCTAAAGCACAAAGTGTTAATTTAAGTGAAAATGTAGAAAAGGAATAATTAATCTCATAAAGATTTTTTTTCAGTATTTTTAGCATTATTGGGCTTTTGCAATTTTGGTTGGTTGTTCTGTTTTCATTTTCTGGTTTTCTGGTTTGGGTTGGGTGGGAAAAAGGATTTGCATTGCTCCCATCACTCCTTTTTCACCTTTTCCTTCCATTTTGTCACCGAGAAAAAAATCCTGGCAGTAAAGTCTTCCAGAAATTCTAACCAAATTGCTGTTGGATGTACAGTAATAAAAATCCCACTGACTCCACAGTCAGTGCAATGATCAGTGTTCATTTATCACCGGCTGCCCCAGAGCAGTTCCATCGGAGCCCAGGATCCCACTGTTTCGATGCAAACAAGGTACATTCATCTCACACCATGACAGGTTTCCTGGAAGAGCTACTGGCATTTAATACAAACCGCAGCGAACACAATGATTCTCATTCCCTCTTCTTGCCCATTTTGCAGCTTTGCTGACTTCAGTATTCTTGATCGAAAGTGGTGAAAGGGAGTATAAAATTGGGGTCCTGTCTAGATTGCAGTACAAAGCAAACTGAAGTGAAAGAAATGTCCATCTCCTCGCTCCTTTCTCTGCAAAGCTGTTATGGTACAAATGAACTGCCCTAGGGGTAACTTCCAGAGCTGGCTGCAATGCCTGGCTGGCCTCCTGAGTACAGACAATAAATGCAATCAATTGAACCGGTGCTTAAATAGGTAAGTAGTGTCCTGAATACTCCCCAAAAAGATAACTAGCCCTTTCTCCACACCCACTGCAGAAACACCATTCTGTCCGTTCTCTGCACTTGCCTCCTTGGGCTCTCACTGCCTCCTGTGTGCTCCCTACAGCTTCTCTTTACTCATAATCCTCATAGCGAGAAGGGTCTGGCACATTTAGGTTGGCATCCCTAACCATGAGCTTAACGGGGCAGAGAATTATTGATATTCTTATTTTTATTCATCTCATGAAGCAACCTGCACACCTGAAAACTGGTATTAAAAAGGCAAGTACAGTCCTATCAGCTTTTTGGTTTGTCTGAGCCTTTGTAATTGCTGGATAAATACCCTCTGAACTTCTCTGGACACTTGTCAGCCTTTGTGCTTCATTATCTAGGCCCTGATCCAGCACAAGGTTGTGCTTGTGCTCCACCTTCTGTGTTGTGATCATCCACCAAAGAGAGCAGCCTCCTGACCAGCTTAATCCAGCCCATCTATAGTCCTTTAAACTCTGTACTGTCGATGAATCCTAGATGAATACTTGCTCAGGGGATCTCCCTGCAGGTTCTGTTGTGGTCATGACCTGTTCTTAAAGTTTTTACAGTATTTCCAAGAGACCCTTCACCTTTAAATTGCAGAAAGATTGTGGTCTTTATGATAGATGCAATAAAGGGGACACAAAGAAATTGCCTGAGACTTTCTTCATTTTACATTCAAAATAAAACTGTTCTTTGAAAGTTGCTTGCCAGATGAAGTTTGCAGACTGTAAGAAAGTATAGGAAGAGAGAAAAGTTGCTTCCACAGACCAGCAAAAAGATACATCTAATTACAGGAATCCACACTGCAGTCCTTGCAGCTTCCTCCATAACCAAGTTTATCTAGCATTTGAACTCATTAACTTCCAATTCAGCAAAGCACTTAACCATGCAAGTAGTCCTATTAACATCAGCAGAACTAGTCAGAGATTTAAAGTTAAGTGTACATTTAAGTGCTTTGGCCAGATCAGAGCTTAAGCTGCTTCAATCACCTTCCCACAACCAGTTATAATACTGATGCTTAGGGCTCATGTGGAATTCTCTGGCAAAACCACTCAAAGCACTTTACATACCAGTGTGACCCCAGTATCCCTATTATTACTGATGGAGAAGTAGGAAAAAAGAGAGGAAAAAAAAAAAGGAATCTTAGTAATGTGCTGAGTCACACCAGCAACTGGTGGTTGAGTCGAGAAGACAGACCACAGTCCACTGATATTTAAGAGTGCACTGTGTTTTCTCATGTTTTCATTAACTGAGCGATAATAGCAGCTCCAGCACATTCTCCATAGAAATGTAATATTCTTGGGATCAGGGGCTAGCAAGATATGGCTGGCATGGGTAGGAAGTGAGATGCCCTGTTGAAAATGGCAGCTCTCTGCAGAATTTTGTCCTCAGCAGATGTAATAAAACTCTCCATGTCTTGAAAGGTTTTTACTTCCTGTTCACTTTCTTGTATTTTCCGGTCCCCCATTCCAAAACCTCGAGCACTTTTCTGCAAGAGATCAGTAGCAGTCTGTAGAGAATGGCCTGCAAAAGTTATAAAAAACCAAACATGGCAGGACAAGCAGCCATATCTATCATGCTGTTCCACATGAGCAAGACTTTTCTAATGATGCTGTTTGCTAACGCATTTATCGAGCCCTAAAACCTAAATGCACTTATTATTCTAGGCTTAATGCTAGTGACACCACTGGAATCAATAGGAAATCTTTCCTCAGCTTTAATGAATGCAGGACCAGGCATCTTCTCTGTGATGCTTTGGAAAATTATAGGTGTGCTGAGGTGAGAAACAACAGATGCGAATCTGCGTACACCAGCAGGAAATCCATCATTGACAACCTTGAGAAAGTAAACAGTAAGAGAGTGCTGGGAAATAGAGAGAGTCTGGATGCTGAAAGAAAAAAGCAAGGAAGCTTCCACCAAGTGGACTGTATTAAAAGCATTTGCTTTGAGGAGAAAGGAGCAGAGTAGACGTGAAATGTGACAAATGGAAAAATATCACATTAAGCACGGAACCTTAGAAGGGATTTTCCAGCAATGGGATGAAGTAAGTGTTTCACAAAAATGAACTGATATGAATTCTGAGTCTTGTCTCAGTCTGGATAAATGTAACATCATTTATTGCCACTTTATACTTGTGCTTGAGCTCTATGGTTTTCCCTGAAGAAATGAATAATAATATTTAACATAACTGGCATTGTGAAAACTTTAAATTATTCATTTGAAAAAGGACATGCAGCCCTGCTGTAATTCCCACTTCACTGCCACGGTGCATGTAATATATTGTGGTTCAGGTGCTGCAAAGTGCACACCATAAAAAATTAAAATACTACTTCCTGGGATTATTAATAATGAAGAGTTTCTCACTCAGAGTGGCTGTCAGATTGACAGAAGAGATAAACAAAATGTGTTTCTCTTACCAAGGAGAAACATTTCTTCCAAGTTCAAAGCTGGACTTTGTAGTCCCACAAAATGGTTGTAACACCCCCATCGGTTTCCATGTGGATTAGTCATGCTCACTTTTAAATGAAAATGAGCCTGTCGGCCTCATTCCTTTCCATACCTTCATTCCTTGCAAGAAGAGAACAGAAAAATTAAACTTATCACTGGCACCAACACTGTGGTTTCCCTTTTACTTCATTACCCAACTGAGCATTCACAGCTGAGAAAGACCTTAGACCGAGTCCCATGTAGAGTCGTAGTAGACGAGTAGCATGCTGTCCAGGTTACTGATGACAGCAAAATGGTGACACCCAGTCATGGCACAAAGTCAGCTGGCTTCTATGCTTATGTGCTACCTGCCAAGGGATGGCTAAAATTCGCCACCTGCTTGCACACTAAATTCTCCAGTGACCAACAAACTCTAATCCTCACACACAGCCAGCTTCAAAGCCCAAATGAGGTGTGCATATTGCCAAGAGTAGCTGAACTTAAAATACTTAGAAGTAAAAGAGTATAGGAAAAGAGATGGAAAAAACCTGTTTTGGGGCTTAAAACAATCTCTTTCTTTGCAGGCTTAGGGTGAAATATTGATAGATATAAGCAGCTCCATGCCTACTGCAGCATCTCCTGCATCTCCTTCTGCCTCTTGCAGTGGCTACTGCTACAAACAGGACACATTGGACTGGGTGGACCAGTAATCTCAGAATACCTGGAATCACCATGCTGCAAATTCCCAGATTTTTAAACAATTACATCTTCAAAAACTTTCCCAAATATTTCTGACTATGTCCCATCCTAGGGGAGAGGCAGCTACACTTCCAAATCTACAGGATGAACACATCTCAGTAGGCAGACTTCACAGAGATTAGTACTGAAATTGGCATTTGGGATGTATGTAGAAGTAGTCCCCATGGCATTCCTAGTCACTATTTGAATACACAAAATTCCTGAAATATCAAGCAGCAAAATAAATAATAATAATAATAAGAAGAAGTTAAAAAAAAATTAAGAAAAGGATGCCCTGGGATCAAATCCACAGTCAGTGGAGAAAGCCACAGTCAGTAGTAAAACACTCTGCTTTTTCCCCCTGTATCAGCTCATTTAATGGGTGTTGTACTGGAAATTAGTTTCACAGAAGGTGGTAGAAGAAAAAGTGGTCTCTTGAGTCAGTGCCAGGAGGATATTCCAGGCATAAGGAACATCACAAAAGGACAAAGACAGCAAATGTAATCAGCCTTGGCATCACCAATGACAGGCGACACAGAATGCAAAGGCTGCATTTGGAGCTGAAAGGAGCTGAGAGGGGAGAGGCACAGCTCGCAAGCACAAAGGGAGCTTAGAAATTATTCAGCCAAGTCTCCCTACAAATCCCTAGGTGACCATAACCATCAGGAACCCAAAGGAGACTGCGAAGGGGTGACAAAAATTGATTTCAGTAGGTTCAGCCAGGAGAGGGTATAATAAAGCAGACAAAAGAATCAATCACGCAGCTGCAGGGATGGTAAATTGGCCAGGGCAAATGAGCAGAGCTTCATTTCATCTAAACTACACTGATTTACACTAGTCGAGAATCCTGCCCAGTCTTACTTTCCAGACCAGTAAGTAACTGGTATGTGGGATTCACTTCATGGTCTTGCTGAAATAACTTCCACCTGCTGCAATTGGCTTTCATGTTAGGAAAAAAGAACAGACTGCAACAGGCTTAGCCAAACATCCATAGCCTAACGCACTTTTCCTGTACCCATTTCTGCTGTTTCTGCAGAATGCAGAAATTGCAGTGCAAACATAACTGGGTTTAAGAGAGGCAACAGAGCTCACAAAACCAGGCAAGAGCTGGCTTTAAACCACCTCATTCAGATGCTGATAGCAGTGCAGTTAAGGAGAGAAATTTCCACACAGATTACGCAAATCCTGAGATTTTCTACAGTGGAGATCTGCAGTAGGAACATGTTATCTGTATGCAGGCAAGGCAGCTGAACACAACCCCAGTGCCTGCGAAGGCTGAGAGCACATGCTCAGATTGCGGTGTGGTCCTGCCGCAAGTGGATTGCCAGTGGGCAAAGGTGCTCAGTGTGCTAGGGGAGGGCTACCCTGACAGTAGCTATGTCCAAAGGAGAGGAGCATGAACTGCCAGAAACCTCAAGTAGGGCTGTCCAGAACATGCAAACAAAATAAAAAAGGCTAACCCAGAAACCCTGCGCTGCCAGAGTGTGCGTTGCTGCAAATATTTATTACAGCTTAATGAGCTCAGGCAGTGTTTACATTCAAAGACACATTTAGAGGACAAATAAATTTGCACAGCACAGGAGGGGGACAACTGTCACAGAAGAGGAAAGCTCAGACTTCGGTGTTTGTGGGGATTAAGAGGAGTATCCCTAGTGGAGAAAGAAAAGGATGGGGAAAGGCAAGACAGCCTGTCCATTCCTTCGTATTTGCAGTGATCTCTTTTTATTCCCTTCTCCCACTTTCTTTTCTTTTGCATCCTCCTCATCCCTTTTATTCTTCCATCCTTCAACTGCCACAAGTACTAGCCCTGCCCCATGTCTTCTTTTGCCATTTGCTCCAGACTCACCAGCAACATAAGCAGGAGCATATACCAGCCCCGGCTGCCTCTGGAGCCCCCCGGACAGAAGCAGGGAAGGCTGAGCTGCCTCTGGCCCCATCATGTCTAGCAGCACCAGGAAACCAGCTCCATACTGCTCCAGGCTGGCTAGAGCCACCGTGCACTGCTGTGCTTTGCAGAGGGCAGACTGACATCAGTATTTCAAGACAGAGCTGCAAGTAGTCCCATAGGTACAAAAGTGCTCATCCAGCATACTAGTAGTTATGCCTGCTCAGCTGGCCAGGGCAAAACATTATTTTCTGTCAAACCAATAGGGACAGGCTGTGAACACAAGGGACCCTCCTGATTTTCAGGAATTCTTTGTAACTCTCTGTAAAATGCATTTGCCTCGGCCACTCAGAGAGGGTTGCAGCTAGGGACAGCAAGAGGCAGAAGCATGGGATGGGAAAAGCATCTGAAGAGAGCAGTTATATCGATCTTTTTTCTTTCTTGGGTTGGGTGGAGGGAATTTGTCACCAGAGAAATTATTTCTCAAGCCTCCAGATGCATTCAAAATAAAGAACAATGGACCACATGATAAGCCTTCTGCAGCCTTCACCACAAAAGAGATGCCGGATATTTTTTTCAGCCCATGACAATAGCTTTTTTGCACTTCTGTGTTATGTGAAATTAGGATTTTTACTGCCAGAACAGAGGCATTTCCCACTGGATTATACTTAAGCGAGCTTATGAGACCAAAAGGTCCCCAGTTGTTGGTCTCATTTAAAATTTCAGTGTAGCAATGGTCCCTGAAAAGCTGCATCTCTTTTAACATTATCACTGCAGAGGCATGTAACAATTAGAGTTGAAACACTTTGTCTATACTGAGGAAAACAAGTGAACAGCTAGCCTTTTCTCCTAAAAGAAAAAAAAGACCTTCTGTTTGTTTGGTTTTTTCTTTTTAAATAAGAAGAAATGAAATTCTGAGACATAAAAAGCCAGGTCAAGGGCTTCTCACTGGTGCTAGCTATTATTCCTGTTATGTGGATGGATTTCAGCAAAAAGGCCACGCAAAAATGATTTAAGAGTATCTGCAAAAGAACGGGAGACAAAGGAAATGCTTGAAGATAGTCAATAAATATAAGCACACAGCAGGTTTAGCACCCTAGGGGAGAAATTACTGTCCAGGGTACATGTCTCCCCTTGCAGCCATACAGCTGCTGACACAATGACAAGAATGCTGATGCTGCAGGAGGAATAGCACGAGCCCTAGGAGAAGACATCCTCATTTGGTGGAAAAAGACATAGTCCAGTGCCCAATAATTTTAAAAGCAGGTTGCCAGATTCAAGCTTCCTGAATTCCTGCTTGGATTTTTTCAACAGCATCAAGGTGGAACTTGAAGGGAGTTGCTAAACTGACAGCACTTTGAAAAACAAGCCTGTTAGTAAAGCATCCTCAAAAGGGCTGCCAGTAAATTTAAACACACCTTTAAGAAAGTGTTTCCCCCTACCACCCACCCCACAATTTCTTATAATCACAGTACTATCTGAAAAGAAACCGGCTTCCAGGATTACATCATATGAGCAAACCCCTCTTTTTTGTATTCTTTCTCTGTGTCCTTTCTCTGAAAGGGGAGCCAGACACAGAAAACACTTTGAAAGAGACAAAGCTATGGTGAAACACCTACAGAGGTAAATGCTGAGAGTCACTTTGAGTGACTCTCAAGTGATCCAGTTACAAAAATATGCTTAAAAAGGAGGAAAATCAGGTATTTAAAGCCCTTAAAACACAATATTCAGTCTGTATATTCCATAGGTTTTGTGGGGTGTTTTTAAGGATCTGCAAAAGTAAGTATACTGAAAAAACAACAGGTTTGCTTTTCCTCAACTTGCATAAGACTCAAATGGAAAAAGCCTATAAATGAACAGAGCTTGCAAACCTTTGCCATACAATGCATATGCACCAGGTGAAGGAATTACTGCACAGTGGTAGTAGCAGCAGTTGGGTTGCCCAGAACAGACCTTGTATACTCTTGGATCACTGGCCAAAGCTGGCGCTACTCCTTTACCAGTCAGACTAAAGCTACAGCAGGCACACAGCCTCCAGCTGTAGTCAAACCTCCTTGCTCTCATTTTGCTGCACCCTGGATTACCCTGGACCCAAGGTTAGACCCAGGCTGAGAGCTCACAGTTTTCTAAATTAAAATACTCTCTTAATGGTGAACAGAAGCCAAGAAAGGAGATTATTTAGCAGGGTGTTTTTCTTTTTTCTCTGCATTTCACTTAGAGAGAAACGCCTGGGCAGAGCAGGTCTTTGTGCGGCGCGAGGGCGATGCGAGCGGCAGCAGCAGCGGGGCAGGCAGGGAGCGGGGCCGGGAGCATTGCCTCCCTGCGGTTAAAGGCGAGCGGCGATGGGTCCGCGCGTGAGAAATCGAGCGAGAAAAGCCCTTCGGAGCTCCTGCACGCACACCCCACCACCAAAGACTGTTTGGCTCTGGTCATTTATGCACCAGCCCATACAAGAGGCACAAAAGGCACCTTATCTTGTGTTCTTGCTCTCCCAAGCTGAAAATCAACTGCTGGCATATTTTAGGAATCAATAGGAAAAAAAAAAAAATCAAATTTATTTTAGTTGTTTTGTTGTGGTTTATTTAACCTGCCTCCTGACTGCAAGTCAAATCCAGCTAGGAATACACTCCTAAAGACTTGAAATCCAGGTCTACTCTTCCTCAGGCTCACAGTCTGACAAGCCAGCATCAGCTCTGCTTTCCTAAGTACAAAGCTAGAATTTCCCCCTATCACTTAACCTTTGCCCAAGCTTTTCACCTGAGGCTCAACTCGTTAATAGCAGGACTTCAAACAGACCCTCTGCCCTAGGGTGTACTCACCCCAACAGGATCTGTTCTACAAAGAGCAAAGGAAACAGATTGTGAATTATTTTGCTTTTATCATATATAACCTCTCCTTCTTGTGAATGGACCTCCGGTCACCTTTATCTCCAGGCCACTCCAGGCCTACTGCACACAGGAGCTGAACCACAGCCTGCAGAAATCAGTACCATTGACTCTAATGAATTCTGAATCATGCTTTGCACTCCTGGAGAAACATCCCGCTCTTCCAGCAAAGGAAAATATGGATGTCAGTAGATGCATTGACAGTTATGTATGCTAATGAAGGTAACGTAACCTAACAACATGTGAATTATTGATATAGGCATGTTTAAACAGAAAAATCAGCAAGGAATCACACCAGACCAATATGCTCCAGTGTTTGCTCAGCAACAGGCAATTGGAATGTGGTGGTTGTGAGAACATTCATTACCACTTTATTAGCTTGAAAGGATTTCTGTTAGGTTATCCATGTTCCACCTGATACATGAGTCATTTACATTTCACATCATGTGACAACGCATGATCTCAATTGAGCCTAGCATCAAATGAGCTTCTTTTACACATCTGTAGTTTTCTCTGAGCTTTTCAGACATTTATGATAAATTATACTGCTTTGCCTGAATTATTTTGCTTAATCTTATTTATCAGAGTCATATATAAGGGCTGCTTTAGCCTCTCAATCGCAGTTCACAGAAGTGTAATTCTCCTGAATGCAGCGAAGTTGCTCTTGATTGCCAGGAGGCACAGGGAGAGTTAAACTAGCTCCTTTGTCTGGCAGAGCTCTGGTTCCCGGGATGTCAAGGCAGTTGACTCAGCTCTATCACAAAATAAACATAGTTTGTCTATCTAGACAGAATTATCACACCCATCATCATGTTCTAAAGTATTTAGAGAAAAATAATTTTGTACTACAATAAAAACAGGATATATGTTCAATAATCACCTGTGTTAATTTTACTATTATTCCATTATCCTGTGAGCTCTAATCATTCTGTCTGGGTGAACTGGCTCCATCTCTGTGGTATCTGGGAACTACATTGCAGGCAGGCTTTGTTTTTTTGTACGGACTGTTGGGGCATACAGATTTTTACAGTCTTGTCATGTCCTCACCAGGTTATATTGATATGCATCATCACTGCATCGATATAGACAAAAGGTTTCCTAGTACATACTGCATCTAAAAAACCCCAACCACCGAACAGCAGCCAATCGCCGATGCACATTTCTGGACATTTCAGTGCTGCATTCAGTTCTGAGAGTGTTGAGTGGGCAGGGGAGAAAGCTGTCCCCTGGCTGGAGCCAATCCGGGAAGTGAGTCCTGGATTGCTCCACCACCACCCCGTGCATAGGGGAACTCAGCCACTCTCTCCAGAGAAATCAGCATCCTCAATGCCCAAATAAGCTTTGTAAAGCCATGGAGAAGAAAAAAAAAATCTTAACTGTGATAATTAAAATAGCTGATTATTTCCAAAGAGTTATCACATTACTCTCCACGCAGGCAATTAGTCTTACTAATAATAACACATTGTTAATCGCTTCTCAATTTCTCCAGCGCTTGCAAGAGAAACACACCATGCCTTTTCCAGTTGTATTTATGAAGAAATATTTCGGGCATTTTTGAGGAGGGAGGGAGTTGGAGGACAGTTGCATGCTTATTCGCCATGTTAAAACAAGTAAAAACATGAGAAAAGATAACCCGTTTTTATTTATTGAATAAACACTATGTCACAGTTCATGTCATCAGAGACCAGTAAGTCTCCAGAAAACTGAAAACCGAGGGGGCATGTATGTGTGCACAATCATGCAGAAGCACCATTCGATTTTGTTTTACCTTTTCCGGAGCTGGGAACTGCAGGTGATTTACTTCCAAAGGTGTGATCAAAGGAACTGTCTGAAAACCATCTTCGTTGGATGGCTGTTTGCTGTTCTTGTCGTTCAAATTACTCCCCAGCTTCACCATTCTCGGACCTTGCTTTCCAGACCTAAAACCAGCAAGATACTCAATGTCACAAGGGTAGCGGGAAGAAGGATTTCTGCCTTACCCTGCTCGGTTTGACTCAGCACGCTGGTTTCCTGGGCTCTCACACCCGGTTTCTACCCACACCATACCACTCGACTTCACACAAGGATTTCACCCGTGCCTTTGGCTGACGCCCCACAAACCCCCTCAAACCCTCCCGCTGGGAGCCCAACGCACCGACACCGCAAATGGCATTCGCGACTGGGAGCTCTGCCGACACCGAGCGACCGCGAGCGTTCACGGGGACGGGACGCGTCTCCCACCGGCTCCAAGGGTGCTTTTGATTCCCCCCTTCCCCCTCCCCGATATTCTTTGCGGTCAGTCCCTGGGAGTACAGAAACACACCCCCCGCAAACCCCAAACCCTGGGGCACTTGCGGGCTCCCCTTCTACAGCTCCCCCCGGGCGGCGGTGCTGGGGGGTCGCGCCGCTGAGAGGATGCTGGGGGGGGGGCTACAGGCACACACACCCCCTGCCCATCCCGCCGCCCCCGAGCCCCTACTTACTGCAAACCACGCGGTCACTGGCGGCGGCTCGGCCCGG